>JASANN010000219.1:169046-237945 GCA_031762395.1 Calameuta pygmaea | reverse complement strand
TACCCCCCCCCCCCCCCCCCCCCACCCGACCCAGTTACGAAGTTCATCCCCTTTTTTACAAACACGATTCCATGACGGAAGTCTTCAGAATTCCTATTATCTTCCGTAATCATTACGACGTGTTTAACGAAGCTTGGATAATGTAAATATAAACGATTTCGATGGGAGCTTTAAATATATTGTTAATTCTGACGCTTTGCTCTTCCAATATCTCATACTTGATATTAAATAACAGTATGATCCTGCTGGTCAGGGATGTTAATGAAATGGATTTATGGATTTTTCAATTAATCTGCAAATTTACATTTGTGATTTTTCAATTATATTCTTATTATACTTGCTAAGAGAGGTTCGAGTTTTTGCAATTCAAATGGCAACTGGGCGAATATGTGATTTTCGTGTTCCAATGTAAAAAGGACCAGCTTGTATTCCGAGTAGGATACGTCGCTGCTTCTTTTTTGCATAAATCACTTGCGTTTTGAGGTACGCTCCAAAGTTGAGAATTTTTGAGTAATTTATCCAGTTCAGCAAGAAAACTAGTGTGGGATTTACCACGGTTCAGTTAGTGGAATTTTGAGTTAATTATTTACACCTGTTACAATGACGGCTTTTTGACGTGTCAATTTGTTGCTGAAGGAAAATCGGGCAGCCGGTGGGTGTGGGTGGGTGTGGGTGGCAGTAGGTGGCAGTAGTATCCATTCCTTCCAAGTATCCAGCGAGTGGAAGGACTCTTGGAATTTTTCAATAGCACGTATAACCTAGAATTTCGATGCATGGGAATGCTCCTCGTAGTCGTCGGAGTGTGAAGTTTGCCGCGAGACTCGTAAAAAAATAATGATACGTTCAGACAGCATACGTGAGCGCACGTGTCCTTGTCTTCCTTATACGTCCTCTTGTAGGAATCAGAATAGGCGAACTGAAAGGATTTCCTTTGAGGCTGCGGCTCGAAGGAATATCATTGGAGGGGGAAGAAAAAAATTTGTTTATTGGATTTACCAAGTGTTCATTTAAATTGATGAGAATTCGACAAGTTCCATCGATGCATCGAAAAGTGTCGAAGAAGACGTCTATTAAAACTTCCCTTTTCTATATTATCTCTATCAAGTAACAAGGATAGCATTATGGATCGTTCACCAATTTTACGGATAACTTTGAATAGCGCGATAATAATATTTGCCAATTTCCGTTGGAGAGCCATCGATCTGTCCCTGCGGAAATTGCGATTAAAACTTTTGACTGCTCCAAAGGATCGCGACGGTCCGTTGAGAAAATACGAAGTTTTTAATCGGGAAGTTTCACAGATTCTTAAACTTGTAACGAAGCGATACAACTTTGTCTCGCGAATTATCCCTCGTATTGTCTCTTGGGTCTGGATCAAAGTTTCTTCTACCAAGTTGGGGTTATGCCAGTAATAATTCATATGAATCCGAGTATTAAGGAAAACTAAAATTTATCATTTTTAAGAACTCCTTACTACCCAATCACGTGCTGCGCGCGAAGTCGCCAGGTAGACCAGGTGCCTTTAAAATTTACATTCTTTTGACGTGCTTCGGATTTCCTTGGAAAATCACCTTCGCTTCAAACTCTTCAGTCTCATTGTGACCTAAGATGGGATCTGGACTACCCGCATTCATCTTATTTTCAAGTTTCACAGCTTCCGGCAGCTTAGTTCCGACCGATATGAAGCTGATGCCAACCATGGTTGAATATAGCTATTTTGCGCCCTAAATCCTTTAAGGTTGCCCAACAGTGAAAGAAAATAAAATGGACCCTCCGAGGCTGAGTTGTGGATCAGTGAGACGTACATATCTCGAGCAAGGAACTCTCGCTGTCAACTCGACGTTATTCGGCCTATTTTATTAAACACGAAGAAATTTATGGATATCTCGACCCGAATATTGTCCGAGCAGATGTGAATTTTGAGGAAATTTTTTCGGCTATTTGCGTGGACAAAACGTGGACAGGAGCCACCTGGTGAACGAGAGAAGAAGCTTCGCAGCTCTTCGTTATTTCGTAATACTTATTTATTCAGGCAATATAGGAGATAGCTATTTGAAATTTTTCGTTTCCCCAATTAAGCAGATTTTAAAAATTTAAAAAAAAAATGAAAAAAGCTCCACGAGACATGCTTGTCGCTCTTATTCCTTTGGATTAAATATTCCGCCTAGGCTGTCAACTTTGTAACTAAACTTGACCGCTCTTATGAGTATCTTCAATGAGATGTGGAAAAAATTATTTAAAATGAAAAAAAAAAATGGAAATAATTCGATCACAAGTTGACCTCAGAAGATACACGTGGATCCGTTGTTATTAAACGTATAACGAGAGATGACTCAGGGCCGTAGCTACTTTGAAGATGATCCTGAGGTCCGATAACGAACGATAAAATAAGCGTGAATCAGCCGGAGAGGCGCGATTCAAAGTGTTTGATGGCGGCGCGTAAACGGGCGGACGAGAGACGTGAGCAGCCGTTGAACGCGATTGTAAATCGGATCTATTCAAAATATTTATCAGGGAAATTCTTTTGCTACCGGCAGTCCTGTCCGTGCCTCCATTGACGGTCAGGAGGTTTTGTGGCTGGCGTACGCGTATCGTCATTACAGGCTGATTTATCAAAGTTACTCTTTGATCTTCGAATTTGGGGTAATTGGCCAAATATTGCCAAGACCAATAGAAAAAAAATTTCAAATTCTTCATTCTTTCCTTCTATTTCGACCTCTCCTGTGCTTTAGGCAGTTATATTCTTCCGTGCCCCTTTTTTCCTTTTTCCTTTATCGTTGTTAATAAAAATAAGTGCAATTCACAGTAGTGCACCTCCCTTATCTTAAGCTTCGAACTATGACGCGTGTTCTGACAGATTCTGTAGGTATAAGTTTGTTTCTTGGGTCAAGGAAAAAGACTTTTCCACTGGAGTTTGGGACCCCCAACTGCCAGGCCAAATTCGGATTTACATATTTAACTCGACTTGACAATTTTTTAATTGTTATTCCCTGAGAAGACTCGGCAGTCGTGATCGTATAGGCTCGTTATAAACTTTTTCCAAAATTACAGTGAAACTTGATCCCGGCTGGGGACCATAGATTCTTAGGCTAAATATTATTCTACCAGAACGGAAGTCGATATTGCTACTAAATACTTGTCAGACAATTGTGAGCCAATGGAATTTTGCGGATTTCCGCTGGGATTCTAATCGCTTTTAGATCGATTAGACGGCAAAATACGATAATTATTTATTTACGTAAAACTGTGCTGAAGTAAAAATATCTGTTCAAAGATTCATATTAATTCAATATTTTAATGAATTTTTTTTTGTATTCTAATATCGTATTATTTTATTTTTATATCTCAAGCAACTACGCAGGGATTGTCTTGCAGATTAAAAAGTATTCATTATTCATATGTCGCAGATTGGCTTAATAATGAAAAAAAATGGCGACACTTAATACGCTCATACATCAAGAACTCTGTACCATTCTAGAGGATAAATGAGGATTCCGGGCTTTTAAGCTCGAGATTATTTCCAAGTTGGTAACCGCAGGGACGTGTTGGGTTTCACGTAGATTTACTTTATTCAAGTTGACCAGATTTTAGGGAGGCGCTAGAATGTGTCCTGAGATAACTTTGAAATTCAGCTAACAGATTTACAGACAGTTTACTCAAAGCTACTTTCGTCCGTAGTAGTTTGGAAATAGAAAAAAAAAGAAAGGTCCTTTGAATTAGTTTCTCATTCATGGGACATAGTAACGACTAATTGAGTTTTGTTTCTCTACTTTAAAGAATGACGAAAAAGTAAAGGTATAATAATTATGGAGTTATAGGAGATTTCCGGAGACAGAAAATTTCAAAAATTCCCCTTATCAGACTTATTGGATTTTATCTCGGAATTAAAGTGACAGGACGTAACTTACGAAAAGACATTAACACGTGGACACAACCCATTTATTATATTCAATACCATCGTGTTTTTCCATAAAAATAAAAATATTATTAATATAATATATTAGGGGTGTAGCGACGTTTTTCAAAATATTGAACAATAACACGAAAAAACGACATTGTCAATCTTTGGCAATGTAATTTAGTGCAGTTCTGGACCCGATAGGTAGTTTGGTTATCGGTGGAAAATAAAATAGCGCTGCTGTCGCGCATTGGATTTCATTTCGCAACGGAAGCCCAGAAATTGCGAATACAGACACGATACTCGGGTTTCCCTGTTTCACAATTTTTTTTTACTTTTAACAATTCCGTTTTAAAAGTGACGTCACAGTGTGTCAGCTACGATCGGAAAACTAGATTTTATAGAATTTTTCGTTTTCTTCCTCGAAATACGCCACTAGAAAATTTCACGTTTGCGCTGAAAGCGATTTAAATTGTTTTTCCAAACTTTTACCGTAACATTTTGCATAGATATGAGTCGTGTACAATGTACATATTGAAGATACGGTATTTCAATGGTGTTTTTTGCATGTAGAAAAAAATTGCAGGAGAGGATCTTGATTCTTTAAATAATATTTAAGCGGCCGTTAATGAAGCAATTAATTAAATCTACTTCTACGTTGATCACATGTCGTAAATAGCTTGAAAATAAAGGCGTAAACTCCAATGAGAATTACATACGGAATGAGAATTATATACGAAATACTACTCTATGTCAGTGTATGAATTTGTCGTTGATTAATAGAATAGCCACAGCCGAAAATTTCCATTGGAACTTCCAAAGATTTAGTAGGGCGATCTTAATCCCCTAATTAGATCCAACAACCGTATTTGAATGGAGCAGGAATTAATCTTGATTAGTTGTTGCCAACAGTCAGGGAAATTATTCAAAGGATCACCAGTAGCTTGGCAGTGACCGTAAAGTTATGACGGAGAAGAATTAAATCCTTGCACCACGTGGGCTGGAATTGTCACCGATAAAGAAAATTCGGGTATCATTAATGATGCAATAAATTTTGAAAAATTATTTAAACATATGTACTTTCCATCGACTTACAACTTTTTTAAAATTATTTGTCTTCGCGTCAGACTGTCCCACTTTTTTTTTACTGTAATAAACCGATTGGTTCAGGACGAAAGTCTCGATCGAAACTGGAGTTAATAATGTGATGGAAATGAGGGGATAAAAAGTTTCTCAAATTTTCGAAGATTTTATAGAAACAATTTTCGATTTAATGCGACGCGTGCCTCTAGCAGGAATGTTGGTGTAACGATTGTTGTTCGAAACTCAACGTATTAGTTGACAAAAGACGACACTGCCGACTGACACGAAAAGTATTAATGATAGTTTGTTCCTGACAGCGGTTTACCATTCCTACTAGCATTGCTATTTCCCACTGGAGTTACCATTTTCCACTAGCGTTACCATTTCTCACTAGAGTTACCATTTCCCACTAGAGTTACCATTACCCACTAGCGTTACCATTCCCCTAGATTTACCATTGACGCAGTAACAACAACAACGACGAACGAGCCTCTGATTTTCTCTTGTAGGAAACCGGCGCCCCTCTGCGTCGACATTTTGAGACAGTTCGGAATCAATTAGGTTTCTGATCGCACGAGATAAATTTGATTGGCTTATCTTATACATTTACAAAAGACATTTTTTTTTTGGATTTCAGTTCAATTGTCTTCCACTTATAGGTATAATTACGAAATATATAGCTTTCCGGAATCATCTTATATGTATATGCGTATGGGTATATCGAAGAATATTTGGAATTTGATTTTTTAATGAATTTTTGAGAATTTTATTGGTAATTTGAATAACGAATGGTTAGATTACGGTGTTTTCATATATGGTGACGGAGGGAGGGAAAAGGGGTAACGGGGAGAAATAATTGAAGTTAAAAAAGGTGGATTCGAAATATACAGTTGTGTGGATGCGTGAAATGTATTTTGGTTGCCAGAAGCAATTTAGTGTAAAACTCGATGAATATTTCTAAGCTTTTTTTTTTACAGTTAATGGCCGACACGCTTTAGTGAAATAGCCGTCCGCTGGAAACGTGATAAGGTAAATCGAATAAGCTTTGATGTTCCTATTTTTAATTTCGAGTACATCAGTTGTTTTTGTGATAAATTTTTTATCCTTCCACTAGCATTAATGCGAGCTCTATGGGGATATCGTTTTTGCTAAATGTATTAATGTCAAGATTTTAGACATTCCCGCATGGAGTATAAAAATTCAAAAGTATCGAGTTAAAATTTTGATAACGAAATTTGATACGATAATGACCGAATTTACGGACAACGGAAGCTTCCATTCGCGCTCCGGAAATTGAACGAATCGTTCGTGCTACAATTTTTTTTCGTCTTTTCGAATCTTTTTCACCTTTGATCTCTGACGAAGAGTAAATATTTCGATAGATCGAAGAATTTTCTATAGATTTCTAAAAGTGTCGTATCCTACGTTTCGTTGAAAGCATTAGAAATGGGAAAGCTCAACAAGCACAAGTTTTGATAGGGTGATTAGTGTTTGCCAAACTTTGCCGTAACTATAATTAGAAGATAAGGGAAATTTGGTATTTCCTCAGGATTGTGTTATAAGTTTCCAGTTTTCGGTATTAAGTCTTCTGGAGACAGTGACGTCGCCGTCGGATTTCGGCGCCGTCGTCGTCGTTGATCAAGCTCGTCGGTCGATTCTTGACGGCTCTTGGAAAGCTTTCAAGGCGCGAACACGATTTTCACATAAAGACTTCATAGCCCGTGGAGATTCAATATGAGATTTTTTAAAAGCATTGATCTTTCATTCCCAGCTATCGCAGCGTGGGTTCCACAGAGGTCGCTTAAAAACGCATTTATCGTGCTCACTTTCTTCCAGGATCAAGCTGCCGAAGGAAAAGAAAAAAAAGGAAAGAAAAACACAAGGCCAAAGAAACTGTCGTTTCGCCCTTTGGTTCGGCGTCTGGCTAAGAGAATGCAAACAATTTTTCAAAGATCAAACTTTGATGCATTTGGCCGTGGAAGCTTTCGTCTATAAATAAGATGACGGAGTAAAATTCCAGCTGATCGAAACCTGCAGTCGAAAAGGGCATTTCGAAAATTCCTCTGGCATTTCCGATCTACTGTTTCTTTCGTGGCTAATTGTAAGACTCGTGGAAGACGAATTGGCGCCTGCGAATGGCAAAGGGGACGCGACTTTAGTTATAACTTTAGACGTTATTAGATTATTTAGACAGCCATTTATCGATAAGTGAATTTGTTGAACGATCTTTGGTTGCGAAATTAAACGCGCGTGAACCCCAAATGCTCTAGCGGCGCCAGCAAGGAGAAATTTGCGTGGAAAAGCAATTATGAAAATATTAAAATTAAGGGTTGGATTTACAAGGAAACGTCCGAGGGGGCGACGAACCATTAAAGAGCGCAATTGCTTCTACTTATTAGAGTTTCCATAGCGGCGACTATTTCTCTAGACAACCTGCAGGTTTCTGGCGACGCGTCACCTCGCGATGTGACAGTTCTAGTCTCCGGAAATACTTGCCGTTACATATACGGGAAAAAATGAATTTTTTTTTGGAACCGCGTCAGGTGCTGCTTCAAAATTAATCGCTTCTACGTACGACGATATCAGACTTTACCGGCGAGTTTCTAAAGTCAACGACGGTCTGCACCCGTGGCGGCGTTTGCTGTTGGATAATTTGCAAATTTTCAAAGTGAAAGGTCTGTGAGGTTAAAAAAAACGAAAGAAAAAGAAAGAAAAGAAAACAAGTAACTTATGGTCACTTGACGTCAATTTCTATCAGCCGTCATATTTGTTTTTTTCTTTTCTTTTTTCATTTATATTTCACTTAGCTTGCAGTCAATATGATTCTACTGGCTACTAACGGGGGATTGAAATTTGAACGATGTAAAATCCGTCTTATTTATTCTGAACTTCACATTTGTTTTTTTATTCTTTTCTTTTTTTTTCATTTATATTTCACATACTTAGCTTGCAGTCAATATAATTCTAGCAGCTATTCACGGGAGATTGAAATTTGAACGATGTAAAATGTGTTTTATTTAGTCCGAATTTCAGGGGAACGATCCGAAGCGACTACTCGGATCAGTTCGAGAGGATCGTGACATTCTGAGTGTTCGAAAGTTCCTACTGCGGCATCGAGTCCTTAGTGCGAGACAAAGAGGCAATTGATAATATCGAGGGAACGGAGAATTCGTAGAGATTACAATGGAAAGGGAGATAGAGTTGGGAATGGATTGATTCTATTAAAGTTACGGTATTACGCAATACGAGGGAAGCTTTGGCGAAATACCAGATTGGCAATTCCTGCGTAGCTCAAATGGTTGTTTCCCCCTACGATGGTAAATTACCGTTATGAATGCCTAACATGGTTTCTCGTTAGTGTCAGCGTAATTCTGTACTGTGATACTGAATTTATTATGACTGTGATACATAAGATATGAATTAGACGCCTTGAAGTTCGCCGCGAATTCGCAAGGGACAAGGGGAGCACGGGGAAACCTTGAATGATTTTCAATAAATTATTATCCTTTCAATTAGATACCTGTGCTCGTATAGATATTTTCAATAATTCTTTATACGTAAAAATGTTTGAATCGCGTTTTTTTTTTCTATTACACTATAATTTCTTTGATGACAATATCCTTTGAGCGGTTTTTTCGTTTTCGTTCGACCGCAAACAATTTTGTACGCACAGTCATTTATTTCTTCGTATTATTTTTCGACTTCGTGAGGAGGCGAGCGCCTCTCGCCATAAGAATCTATATTGTGAATAGTGTCACTTTTTCAAAGGTATCAAAAATCCATTTTTGCTTTTGTATGGGGAAAAATGAGTTCCTATTATGTTTTTGAAATTGTCTTTTGAGCCTCAAAAATTATATTTCCACGTGACTAACGTCACCACGTCTTCTGGAAGAAATTCATACTTGGTTAACTGATTTCTCCGGAGGATAACGTTGGGTGGAGGTTATCATTCGTAAATGTGAATTTCAGGGGGAACGACGAGTGGGAAATATAATATTTAGGTAAAACGATACAGGATCCATTATGAATATCTTTGAGAATATTGATGACAAGCTGGGTTATATATTATATTCTTGTTTTGTGTAAGAGAAAACGAAAAAAAAAAAATTGTTTTGGACGTAAACAAATTTTTGCGTCTTGAATATCCTATTTAAATCATTCAAGATAACAATTTTTTTTATATTACCTGGAAATTTTTTTTTCTAATTGCTACGTTGAGGTTCGGGGGATTATATCGATTATCAATGGAATTACGTAGGCGTAGGTCACATTGGAATTACTGCGCACATTAGGGATAAGGATAACGATCCGATAGGCAAGCAGTGCTTTGTTCAATGAACAAAGTGCCGTCTCTGAGGCCACTCTGCAGCTCGCATCGATATCGACCCTAATTGCGCTTTCAATCGACCTAACATGCTGGTGGAATCCGCTTGAGCCTAGAACCTGAAGGAAGCTACGTAAAACCTTTGGAAACCGGTGTAAACCGAGATTCCCCGTTCATAAATAACATGTATGGGAGAGACACATTGAAAAAAAAAGTACACAAGCGCAGGGAAGGGGAAATAAGATTTCCCAGTGCGATGGGAGATTTTTCGCAAAACCGTCGCAGCTCCATATTGAAAATACTTCAAAGTCCCAACAAGCCTTATAAAATGTTCCCACGTGACGCTGGACAAAGCCGTCGCATCAAGGAGAGGATTTTTGAAAAATTTACAGGAATTCAGGCAAATGCGTATAAATTCATACAAATTTTTCATTGGCATTCGGCTCAACTCCCCAAGGCTCAGTCGTCCATGCAATTCGTAACCCTTTTCCTACCTCTGCTAATCCGACCGAAAAATGTCACGTATCACTTTGTCTTTATTGACGTATCGCGCATGTTCGCATTGTGCGGCTTGATATTCCGTAAAGGCAAAAACACCGCGTGGACATGACAGCCGAGCATGGGACTCATTGTTTTCGAAAAGAGCTACGGGAATTTCTTCCAAATGTCACGAGCACGTGGTAAAATGTCACAGTGGAAATTTAATGCATCTACTTTGGATCTTTGACTTCCTTTAAATGCAGTTTTGCTTCTATGCAGTACCTCCGACTCCCACTAACTAAAACGGGATGCTCTCTCGAAAGAGGTTCAAAAGTGGGGTGAATTTTAGATGGCTCACACGTGGATCGACCTTCGAGGTCGAATTCGAATTCCTTCCATTACAACATCCATAGTCTCAAGTGCCTTCGGAGGGAGGGAAGGAGGTTACGACGGTTGATAAAGCGTGAAACGAATGCGGTTAGTGATTTTATGTGTTCTCCTCGAGATAGGGTAGGATGGAAAAACAGTCCTCCGTATATTTATAGCGATGCGAGAGAGAGAGATAGATTGATGGGGAGGGGGGAGAAGGAGATTTTCAAATAATTCAACAGCACTGAAATCGTATTTGATTACAAATATATGTATAGACAAAGGAAGGATCAGAAGTTTGCTCATCTTACAGATACACGTATACCATAGATTATAGGACCCTTACGTCCAGCCACTAAAGGATAACGGGACCCCTGATGAAATTAATATTCTCGTGACTCGTTGGTACCATTAATTCCTGCTTTTTTTCTAGTCAAAAATATTCATCATAAAGATCGATTAATGCTCCGGTCTAAGAGGCTCCAGCCTTTGTAATCCATAGGCGCTGTAACCGATAGGCGCTGTATTAAAACAATATATTGTCAAGAAATAAATAACCGGACGGATGAGGGTTGCTTCTATTATGGCCCTCCTGGCTCTTGCGAGGTAATACTCTGGCTATAACAATACTCTTCGGTGAGGTAATTCCTAGAATGAATTTATCAAATTTGAACGACAAGCTGACGACAGGCTTGTAGTAAAAAAAATAGGGGCGCCATCGATTTTGTACCTCCGGTGCTTTTTCGAGGTGCGAGGATAGTGTCGGTTCGGGAGATCGATTAAGGGACGTTAATTTACTCATATGCCTGACTCAAGCGACTCTCTGAATTTTTAATGCTGGAATATTTTTGTGTACGTTGCTCGGACAGCCCTGACGTAAGGCGAACGAAAGACAGTAGGGTGGAAGTTTACTGTTTCTTGTTTTCGGTATTTATTTTTCCTCCACACGTTAAACACCGTTTTTGACTGTTCCGTGTACGAAATTTCCTATTGTAGACGGACCCTTAATGTATCCTTGATGTATCCTTGATGTATTTTGTAGGATCTCTGGAAGTAGTTGCTGCTCCAAGCGGTTCTCACTCCGATAGAGACTCTGCGCAATTAATGAATTTCCATAGGTTTTGCACGAGCAGCAGGCGGCGCATGATACATGGGGATTGTAACCTGCGTAGATTGAAGCTTTGCGGAAAAAATGATGCAAGAGGCAAAGAAGCTTTTTTCGCGCGTCGCTACAGTCTTTGAACGCGTGTTAATTTTCTCTAGTGAGAAAATAAAAGTAGATATTGAAATTCGATTAGAGTCTTCACTTGGCTATTATTACAGCGTGCAATTTGTAATGGGAATTAATAGTTGGATAATCAGCAAGTAATATAGTCCTGAGTATAGGCGATAACTGTGATCGATAGTTGGACGGAAACTCCAAGTCGGCTATTAAAGTGTAAACATTGCTTTCCACGCTGCACTTTGCCTGCGATATTGATAGATTAAAGCAGCTGATAACCTTATATGTAGGATCGATGTCACGTCATTCTCGAGACTTCGTAATGCATTTTTATTTAATATATATATATGCACATACGTCGAACTTAGATGTAATATAATTTTCTCGAAAAAAATTACTTATGCATTGATACGTAGTACGAGCTCTCACTCGATTAAACGCGTTATATTTACCTGAGAAATTTTCAATTTTCAAAGTTTATTCAAAATAATTGAAACGCGGAAAATTGGCAATTATTATCGCGAGAATTGATATCGCAGGGTATGAGTTGGGTTACCGTGGTTGAGATTATGGGGGAATAAGAGAGAAGGAAGGGAAAAGTTTCACCATTATTTTTTCGTTTATATATTTTTTAAATTGAGATTTTACAAAAATTATATTAATTACAATATATTAACAGTCATTAACGATTTTTTATATTTACCTTTTTTTTCAATCTTCATATTTACGCTATCGATCTTTTTTTTTTATATGTTTACTTCTTTGTCACACGCTATTACGAGAACGTCAAGACACCTGCCGCACATTTTCATTTGGAAACTTAATATATATTCTTTACGTGTCATCCTTATCGAACCTTCCTTCATCGAATGGTCCATGACCCTTTGACCTCCTACAGTTAATAACATTTAATTATCCAATATTCAAATTTTCGTAGATTTTCAACTAATTCTGTTTTTTTTCCGCTATTCACACAGTCCAACAAATTGATTTACTACTATTGTTTCTGTATACAAAGTCTTCTGGTTTTTTGACCTTTTTGATCTTCCTGTTCGTCTCTTCTCATGTTGCTCGTGTCAATTGGAAAGAGTCGAGGGACGCGTGGGAATTTATATCATCAGAGATTTTCTCTTGCAACCTGTAGTTGCCATTGCAGTGGAATTATTATTTGTCTTTCTCTTTGTTTCTTGATCCCGTAACTTAACGTCGTGTACACACGGATCTTCTTTTTTCTCCCTCGCCAGTCGTGATAAGGGGAAAAAAGAACAAAACGAAAAAAGTAAAAGAGGAAATTAACGATATACGCGGGAAACTGCAGCTGTTTAAGTTTTTGCGGTTCGGCATATTTGTTGTTATCTTTTCAAATAAAGGCACATAAAGACTAATGGGAGGGATGCCGTAATTATTTTTGCTTCTTATGGAAGAAGGAGAAACGTTCTGCACACGCGAAAGAGCCCAGTCTTCATTATTCTTTTCCGAATTCATAAGAGACGTCACGGTAAAAGGGAAATACTGAGATTCCATGAATTAGGAAGTAAAACATAAAATTTTACAAACCTCGTGCGAAGGTAATCCCAGCCTAACCATTTCCAATTACGAGTCCTAAAATGAAATTGGAAAGAAATTTTAATAAAAGTGACTCGACGCCTTGAGTGCGCAATGGTAACGATCCACGCGAAATCCGCGAAACAAGAACTATCATTCCTTGGGATAGAAATACAAGAAGGAAAAAAATCATGAGGCTCGTATCGACTTCGTTATGTCGTGCAATTAAATTAATTCAGAATTTATTTTGATCCTTTGAAGAAATTTCGGAATTGATTTTACGAACTTTCCAGAGAACTCCAAATTATCAGCTAGTCCAAAATTTCCGAAAGTGAGCCTCATTCTGCTTTAAGTAGATCAGAAATGGCTACGTCAATTATAAGAGTAATCCAAGACGATCTCATTAATTGCTTTAATAACGAGGGGATTTTATATTTCACGGACGCACCCTTCTTCTAATACCTTAGAAATTTATTGGACAGCCTAACTTTTGTTGGTGGCAATTTCGATGCCAAGAAAAAGGACTTGGCCTACTGATAAGTCACGACTATGACGTAGGACTCATTGTCATTCGAGACTCATCTAGTCCTGTAGAACCTGAATAATTTAACTTAACCCAAGCTACGTTACCATCGGCTACGCATTGGTTCACTTCCGGTTTCGTCACCTCAGAGCCAACTGACTTTTCTATGCTTCCTTCAAGAATTTGGGAATCAACCTGGGGACTCATTTGGGACTTTTTACGAAATGTCGAGAGAAGTTTATTTAGCTTGAACAAAGCAAATGATTATTTTTATAAAGCTTTCTTTAAATAATCATACCACGCAGATACAATGAAATTGGTTGGTATTGTTGTGGTGGATAGGAATAAAATATAAAACGAAATATTGACGCAAGTAATTGCTAGTTGAATAATAAATGTAATCCTGGATTTAAAAGCCTCCACTGAATAGTTTATCATTGGAGCTATACGTAGGCGGATCGGTGCGACACGATCGTGTAAATTTGAAATGCAATATTGGCCGTTCTGCTCCCTACCGCCCAGTGAATGAGCTTGATTGAATGGACACGTGACGTTTTAGTTAAATACTAGATGGTTAATGTACTTTACGTCATAGAGTGTATGCGAAACTGAAGAGCACGAGGAATATTGTATAATTCTCCATTGTAACAGTGTATGAGATAGCGGAAAGTCAGATGAGAGAAGAAAAGACCAAGCAGAGCGTCTTAGATGAGTTTTTTTGACAAAATAAAATTTTACAAGGACTCGCGAAAAGTTGTAAATTTTTGTATAATTATAAGTGATTTCTGAAAAAATGACGTGTCAAAAGTAAAATAATTTAAAGTGCGAGATAAAGCAGCTGCGTCGTTGGTGATATTTTAGAGAGAAAATTTGACGTTTATTTTTTTAACGTATCATAATTCTTCAGTTTCAGAAATTCCGGCTTTATAATCATAAGAAGAGAAGATAGATTGATGAGGAAAAGAAAAGTTTTAATTTGACAAGAGACCGTTCCAGATTTCCCTCTAATCAAGTAACAAGGATGAATTTCCTTGATTGGATTGCTTCGTCTTTCACGCCTGACAGTCGAAGAAGGAAGATGGCCCCATATACAATACATAAAGAACTATAAGGATCAAGAGAAGAAGCAGCAGCGAGGATGAAGATACTAGAAGATGAAACTTCAGGACCGGATATGATGGTGCAGAGTAGCCAGACTCGATTGAGGCACGCTCTGCACAGGCTCCACCGTGGTATCCTAATAACGAGTTCGACCTTAACTCCAAATTTGAGTACAAGCGACCCACTGGACACTATTTTTGAAGGAAGAAATTCCAGCGCGATCGACGTCAATGATTCCAGCCTGCCGGACGAGGGGAAAGTCGACGAGACTACACGCAAATTGTACCTGTACTGTACGCCGCCATTAATATTTCTCTGCATACTATCTGTCGCTATCAATCTGAGGATCCTTCTGAGCGTACATTGGATCAGACGCCCATTGAGTCCCACCCTACATATTAGTTTGAGCTTAGCAGCAGCCGACGCCTTTTCTGGCGTCGCCCTAGCTGTCGGACTCATAATGAACAGCTTCATTCCGATTGCTCTGGGACACACGTTAAGTGGTAATTAACAAGTTAGCTGTCTAAAGGAATGTCATTAATAAAGAACTATTTAATTCACTTATTGTTTTATTCTCTTGTTCCATAGGAGTTCAGTGCTTCTTGATGGGCCTGGAGGCAGTCCGATTGGGGTCCATAATAATTACGGTAGCTCATCTTATGGCACTTGCTGTTAATCATTATCTTGGTATTCTCAAACCACTTCATTATTTATCTATAATGACACACAGGTATTTAATTAACTATCAATCATAGAACTGGATGTTTGGAATGAAATTTGAATTATTAAAGAAAGAAGAAATGCTTTCCTTTTCAGAAACACGACGTTTCTCATAGTTCTCTTGTGGATTTTACCCTTGGCCTTCTTTCTGGCATACTTCAGTCTCGTTGAGAACGAAGGCTTTCAATCCAAAGGCTGTATACAGACCTCGTAAGCTTCTGGTTCACATTCTTATCTCACCGACAGATGTAATACTGACATACGACATATATTCAATATAATCTTTCTGCAGATTTCTACTTCATAAGAAGTTTCGACTGATGTTCAGCAGTTTGTTCTTCTGTCCATTCATCGTGATGGTCTGCATCTACACTCATATCTTTCACATAGTGCGCAAGCATCAGGCATCCAGATTACGTTTTAGCAGAGCAGGATCATTGCACAGGACTACCAACAGCGTTCAGCAAAATTCATCCCAGCAAATGGCTAGAAGTGTCAAAGCCATACACACCACTCTCTACATTCTAGGTCAGAGCAAGAGTAAAGTGACAAACGAATAATTAGTAATATCCTCCATTGATCAAACAGGAAGTTACGTAATCGGTTGGATGCCAGGTACCATCCTCTATACATTAGTCTGCAAGGACTGCCTCCTGGATCTGAGCGGGTTAACTAAAAATGGCATATTCTTCGTTATCTGTGCGGTGAATCTTCTGATAATCCTGAAAACGATCGTCAATCCGATAATTTACGCAGCTCGAATGCAGGAGATCAAGGTATTTTTTTTCCTGCATATATCTCGAAAACCCATCCGCTCGCAAACCAATAAAACGACCGCGTCTGCCTTTCTGGTTTGGTTTTTTTTTTTACGATTCGTAAATCAAAACTCAACTTCCACGTCGGGTCGCTTTATGACTCTCATAACGGCAGATCATGTCTGTTGCCAGTAAATCAAATTCCCTTAAGGTATGAAATTTTTGTATTTCATTCAAATTTCACAGTTTTCCTCCAATTTCTTCTGGACCAGCAATCAATGAAATCCATTAACGCAACTCAATGCCTTTCAGGTTGCTACGAGGAGGATGCGTGGCTGGTTCTGTAGTTGTCACGGTCAGACTTCTGGTTCTGAAGCCCTCGGAATGGGACACAGTAGCGAAGGGACTCTGAGTAACAGGCCGTCCCTGTCAAGAACAGCCGTCTGTAGGTGGACGAGTAACGTGAGCATCAGGAATCCACGAAACGGAAGTTACACTTACACTTATACAGGAAATGGAGCACAGCACGTCCACAGCAATACAATACTGTGAATAAGTAATGAAATTGCGAGGACGAAGCGGCTGGATCGTTGGAAAGGGGTTAGGAAAAATCTTCATTTCCTCTTTCTTCCGAGTGTTTCATAAAGCTTGCTGATCAGTGTCAAAATTCGGGCAATTGACACAGGTCCAGTGAGTTTTACGAGAGAAACACTTTCATGGCGTTGTGCATAATAACGAGACTTTTAAACCTTTGAAAGTGATTACAGTCTTTTAAATAATTGTGTCTGAGATTAGACTTCTTGTGTTATGGTTGTAATGCATAATATGTGATACTCATTGAGTAATTAGAATTAATTAAAACAAACGCAACAATCTATATGCATGTTAATACGTACAGTGAGCACAGAGAGTATTTATGTAGACACTAATTTTGAGAAACGAGAAAAATTTTAAGCCATTTTTTTGCGGTTGAGTAAAAGTAATAATTGCAAAGGATGTGACGTAGAATACATGAAATTAACATAAAACCTCCTCTTAAAAAAAGTACACAAGGATTCATACCGTTTACTATTCTGACACTTAATTTTTAATTTTATTCTACACCCCCCCCCCCCCCCCCAAGAAGAGCTTTAAATTTTTTTTTAAGTTAGTGTCTGCAAAAATAGTTGCTGCGCCGACTGTATGTAGTCTCTGTAAGGGACTACTTGAATCACGTGGCAGTGGTACGTGGTTGACAGCTGTCAAAATTGACTAGTGCACTTGAAGCAGATAGTCCTGTATATGAATAAATGTATGTATATGTATAATAATATAGAAAACAATACGAATATCCTGAAAGTGTTTCGAGCTTCTGCGTTGATGTGAATTTTTTCTATGGCCGTGTACTGGATGTAGGTATAACTATAGAGCGTGCATGTCAATTACGCATCCACAACAAAAATATGGATGGTGACAGAAAATATGAAAGATAATCGACTATTTTAACATAATACAACTTTCAAGAAACTCGAAGATGTCTTAAAATTATTCGAAACGAAGGTGCGAGATGTACGGATAGAAATTTGATAATTATAACTTCATCGATCGGTGGTAAATTCTGTATTTAATTAATTATTAATAAATGTCATGCGGATCTCGTTTTACGAATAATTACTAAGAGATCGAAAAGTTGTCTGATAAAAAAAAATTCCATTCAATCAACAATAAATCGAGAATCGCGTATCGTGACTCACAATCAATCACACTATGTAGAGATTTGTATTTTTTTTTGTAATATTAATTTATGACCTTCGTCCAATCAGATTAGTCGTCCTGTCTTAATTTCAATACAATCTTGTTCTCCGTTTTCAAAATTACATAGATGAATACGATAAAATGAAGGCGATTATCAATGACTTGTCAAAGGTGTACGTAAGATCTCAAGTTTTGTGCTTTTCGTGCTTATTTTTTACTTTAATCACAAAAAAATACCAGTGTCACAAGATCTTGCCGACACTTTTACTTGATGTAACTCTATCGATAATGATCGTTAATTAATTAATTAGACTTACCTTCCATCCACAGCATCGATAATCTCAGCACGAATTCCCAAATCCCGGAAGCAATGCTGCATTCTGATGCGTCTATCCGGTCTGCGCAAAAGGTTAATCATGTAAACGTTGTCCATGTTCAGCGTATCTTGTTCCGGATAGGTTATGTACTGCGCCATCAAAGGACTCAATGGCAATGGTTCCTGTTGGGCTAAGAATGAACATTAAATTACGAATCTGAAGACACGTTGTCAGAAAATATTTTGTCTATTGTCTATAAAATATCACACTAGACTCACACAACACTTCTAGTTTTAAGTTTGTCAACTGTTGATGATCTTGGGAAATTGTGTCTCGAGTTTCAAGCGGAACCATGATAAATCCGTAGACTTCATCGTTGCATATATGTAAAGGTATACCTGCGATTTCAATGTGTCAAATAAGGAGAGAATGTTTTTTTTTATGTTATAGTAAAAGTGTTAAATGTACCAGATCTGTTAGCTCCTATGGCGAATGTTATAATGTCATCCTTGGGTCCGTCGTAGAATTTTAGTCTATCAGATTTATATGTTAGAATATCGCTGTCCGATTTTCTCAAATCAATCAAGACTGCACTGTGAATCATTGGCACTTCCAGACATCCAACTTCCTCTCGATTGAGTATAGGTTTATATCTCTCAGTTCTGACGTAATAATAATCTTCTGTCATCCCGGCCCAAAAATTACTGTACATTCCATCTGACTTTAGTAGTGGCGCCACTACAGTGTGATTACTTTTAACTAAATTCTTCAAAGTTTTTGGATTGGTCAGAAAAGCATCTGCATCTAACATCTGTAAGTTAAATTTAAATAATAAGTAGATTTCATGTATCAATGTGTACGGCACAAAACAGAAAGATGCATAATAGGCAGACACATGTTTCAGCAACGTTTCTAAAACATATCTAAACGTTTAGTATTGTATGGGAAATAAATAATGAAGAACGTACAAAGAGAAAATCTGCCCAAATTTTTCGGGCATGATTTACGGCCTGTTCGCGTAGCTGGATAACGTGAGAAAATCTAGAAGGCGTCCAATCAGCCAGTCCTTTTTCGTCTGCTAATCCGTGCGATTCTTCGTCAAGAATCAGATCTACACTATGATATCTCTCACTTTGTGTCTGTAACCAGGTTTTCAATATCTCGATAGAGTTGTCGATATTATTATCACTGCGTATCCTGAAAAGAAACAATACAATTTGTCTCAACCAACGATACGATTCATATACAGGGGAGCGAGCCTCGTGAATATAAATTTGGTGATTACAATGCTTGTGCGATTATTTAAATAGTTGGTAAATTTGTCCAAATATATTGATCTCGATACGTTTACAGCTCGTAAAGTGTATAATAAAATCTACTGATGACTTTGCCTTTTATTTTATGGCCGTAAAAACTCTACCATTTCCACTGCAGCTTCATTTATTTAAACCAGGTGACTGCAAGGTACGCACCGGTGCGCGCGCAACACCTACATATAAATGTTTCCTTGCGTTTGGCGCGTAGGTTTCATGGTTGCGATCGAGGCGCAATTTATGTGGTCAAATAAACTTAGAGAACCCATGAATCACTTTAGGAATTATGGTGAGTACTTTTTAGAGACCTAACAGTCAGTTGATTAGTGCTGTATGTGTAAAGTTAGCACCTGAGCTCAATAACTATTCGAAGGTTTAAAAGCAACAGGTAGACTTGCGCTGTTTCGCCAGTGTTCCAAATAGTAGATGACCGCCAAATTGATCGAAAAATGTTCATTTTTTTATATTTCGATATAAGAATGCTGCATATATCAGAAAACGAATAGAATGAAATGTTTGATCATCATTTTAAGTTAATTGGATGTGTATGAGTTCTATCGAGCTGCTTATTAACAAGTACATCTTGATACAATTTACATTTCGACAGAAATGACTTCTCTCTGGTCTCAATTTTGAAATCTTCTTAACAAATATTTGGAAGTCTTTTTCAAGCCGTATGAAATATATTGGTTAAGTATGCCATTGTCATAAGACACTAAATAACAATCATCAATAATGACCAGTGACACAAATTGCTATATGAAGAATTAAAGTTTAAGTACATCCTATGTGATAATAGCATCTCTGATATATTCAATGAATAACATTCTAATTGTGAAGGGGTAACATAAAAAAGTGAGGTTACATTCATGGGATGCAAAATATTCTACGACTCTTGAGATAAATCTTACTTACCATAATGATATTCTGTCTGTTGGATATTCAAGTCTTTCCAAAAGGGTCAAAAAGTATGGCAACGTGTGCGCCTTGTTCCTCACTAAAATCCCTATTAGCACCGTCGGCTCTTTCGTATTACTGTCACCTAAAACACAGACAGACCACGCGGCGAACACACTAAACACTAGACAAACGATATTCTGCATTTTTATTCTCTCCGGTGATCTGCTCTGATGCATTGGTTGCATTTGTCGAGCGACCGGAATCCGCTGGAAGATATACAAAAAATCTGATGATAGGAACAGATGTATTTATCGTGTAAATGGAAACCGAGAGGTCACTAGTTATATCTCGTTTTGATAAGCGTGCGTGCACGCGGCATTTACAGTCGATAACCTAGGAAACTGCAGCTGAAGAAGCTTTTGAGATGAAATAGAATGGATTGACAAATAATTGTATTTTTTGTTAATTTTGTATTTTACAAAATTTAAAAAATATTATGACTACATATCACTGTTCTTGACGTTTTATTTCTTAGATTTTTCTTTCATTTGATGATTTGTTTTCGTTTTCTGGATCCTCCTTTTTGGAGTCACCAGCATCCTTTGCACTTTCTGATTTGGATTTCTTTTTTGGTGCATAACTTAAACTTGATTTGTCAAAGTCCATTGCCATTATACCCAGGTCTCCGCTGTAACGATTTTTTGCGACTTGTAAATACTTTTTTCCTCTAACACTAGTGAGTCGCTTGTCTTGAATTATCAGGATGTTGTCAGCTTCCTGACTGGCCTTTGCTCCGCCAAAAATTGACGATGTCGTCAATTCCTCGGAATCACGTTCCTTCCTTGGATGAATGACAAGAGTAACGTGACAGTTGTACTTTGTGGCAAATGTTCGAAAAGCTGCAACTATTCCATCTTGTTTCCAAAATCTATTAACATGCATTTTTCAAGTGAGTGTAAACAGGTATACTTGACATACAAGTACATAATATTTTAGTATATTTTTTATGTACCTGTCAATGTGTTTTGATTCTTCGGATATCCCCATCATAAATTGAACATTGTCAATTATTACATGAGCAATATCGTGAACGTAAGTTGCATGTTCAACAGCCTGAAATAAAAGCACAGTTGAAAGATTTGCAATTTTTAGAGGAATAAGTTGATAAGTCAATGTTAAAGTACCTCCATTACGATCTTGACACTTTGTTGTCCGTGAAATGTCATAAAATAAATTGGCAACTTTTGAAAAGCATCTGCATAAATGTCAAAATTTTGTAAATTGCTATCTAATGGCAATCCCACCATCTGCTGTAACATTGTCCGCGCTAAACGTGCGTTTCGAATTTCAAAGCTACCCCACAGAGTATTCACTCCTTGCATTGCTAGGTCGAGCGAATATTCGCTCATGAAGGTTGTTTTTCCAGAACCTAATAAGAAAATGTAATAATATCGAAAATCATCAGATGATTCAGATTATTTTTAATTTGTACCCGTTGGTCCAGTAAGGACTGTGAATTCTCCTCTTCTGTGCCCCTTCAAAATTCGATTCAATGACGGATACCTTTTCCATTTGACTCCTTGAACTTTATCTATATTTTGCAAATCGCTCAACACGTCTTGTCGGAGACTTTCAAAAGTAGTGATGCTTTTGTGCCAGATTGGTGTAGCCTTTTGGAGGATGCTTTTGAGATCATAATTCATAGTAGCTGCGATTTTTGGACTTGGTTGTTGAATAATCGGTCGTACAAAGTGGCACCTCCGTTCGTCGAGTTTCCTAGCGAATTGTCTTGCAGTGTCCCAGCTTGGCTCATCATTTCCAAACCACAGTATTAACTTTTTATATGTTTCTAAGCTTGGCAGAATTTCTTGCGGTATAGTTTGCAAGCCATATGGTAGACAAATCACAACATTCGCGGATCTATGAGAAATCAGTGCAAGTAGATCTTGTATGGTGGGAACAACTACTGCCGTACCATCACATTTACTACCCCTTTGTTTGTAGATTATTAGGCCACTGGTATCGCAAGTTGGTTCTGTTTCCTCTTCCTTTGAAGTTTTGGAAAGGTATTTATATCCTACAATACTACCGGAAGACGTTGTAAGTGGAAAATATAAATTGTCTGTTGATACATCGTATAGACAATCTAACTGATCCATTGACTCTTTCGAGACATCCTGTAAGAAATGGATGTATAATTTTCATGTCAATAGGTTTTTTACTTACATTTTATAAGACACGACTTACTGGAAGCCTATGAATATTAAGTACATCCTTGTAATTCTGGTCAGATAATTCAGTAATTGACTTGAAGGTCCTCTTAAGTTTTGTCCATTTTTTAGTAAAGTCTTCTTTTACTTGCAAGACTTCTTTAAATGCCTTTAGTTCCTGGAGAATTTCACTGGATTTCTTTGGTAATAGGAACTTTTCCAATGTGCTCCAAGGACCAAAATGCCTACAATTTTCACACATAAAAAACCCTGAAAAGCGTATTTAATTAAAATACTATATTTGTTCTTAAGATTATTATTACTCACCTGTTGTCTTATTTATATATATTTTAGAATCTTTTTTTTTGTCGGTCTCACATACGGGACATGCTGTAATGATGCATGCGTGTCCTTCTAAGAAATTGACATTAAATAACTTTAGAGTCTTCTTCACTTGAATTACAGAGACTCCAGGTGTAGCTTCATTGGGTTCTCCATGAAAGTATCGGAGCACAGTGCGGTTTATGTTGTATTTCATTCTGCTTAGTATCCGACATCGAAGAAAGATTCTTAAAGACATGATACTTAATGCATAAATTCTCTGTGATCATTTATATAATAAATGTGTAAGTCTTACAATAACTTTTTCTTAGGACAAATAGTTACTAAACCAACTGTGAATCATAGATATTTATAATATTTATTCCTTTGCTATTAGATGGCAATCAGCTTGACCATATTATATATTTAAAGAAATGGTATTTAATATTATACGAATTAATATATTCTATATTATGTTCCTGAATACGATACATGTAGCTTATAAAATTATCTATTATTATTTTGTTAGTCGGTGAATTCCGTTTATAACCCTCGTCGCAGAAACAAAATGCTTATAATGAATAAAGTAATCAGTGTTAATCCCACAAGTTTAGATAGACATTTCGATAGACCAAAATACAGTCAACACATTTTTTGGTTCGTCACAAAAAATACGATATTGTTTAAGAATAAAATATGAATAGTTTAACAACACGTGATGTCTCCTCCTGATGAAATATACCTATATTGAACGCTTATGCCCCCACTACATTTTTCAGTAGCGCAGTTCTGCTCAGACATACCAAAGGTAAGATGTTACGAATCTTCAAATTATATTGATCAATTACGTATTTATAATGTAATTCTTGCACAATTCAATTCGCATTGCGTTTTCTATACGATCGCATGAGAAAAGGCAGAAAAAAAATCATTATTCAAATGAATATTATGAGTTAACCTATATTTTAAGACTCTGAACATTTATTCATTGTCATTAATTATATTACTTTTGAGAGGGAGGAAGGTCATAAGATATAATTAGTGTACCCGGTGGTAGCTTGATTAATTATTTGATTAATGATTTTTACTGCCATGCTATTGTCTATTATGTAATACTTACTTGTATAGTATAACCTGAAATTTTCATTTTCTATATTGATTTTTTGAGCAGGTTAATGGGTTCTTCTTTCAAAAACATCATTGGAACTGTGAGACGATACTCTGTGGTAGTGATCTTCCCCACAACTACTATTGGTCTAATTTACGCTGATTATATGCACACCCGTGAGTGGAAGAAATCACAACTTCAGAAAGAACAACAGAACGCAGTTACCGCCTAAGATGGCATTCCATGCCTATATTTACAAGCAGTATATTCCATTTATCATCATTCCGACCTTGGGATTTATAGGCGGCTTGTATTTGGAACGCCTTGAAGATGAGAGATGGACCATGTTCAGAGACAAATCTGCTTTGTATGGCAAGCCAAAGGCTCCTGGAGAACCTCCTTCGTGGTGAACAACTTTTGAGTGTAATAAAGTATATATTAGTTAGTTCAATTGTCTCTTATGTATCAATAATGCAAAATAAACCTCGGCAGTGATACAAAAACTTTGTGCTGCGTTTCTAATTCTTGTAATAATAGTACTTTATTTTTCAGTGATTTTCTTGGGAGGCACGTAAGAATCCTAATAGGTACTATTCCACTACGCTGAAAATATATACCACAATGGGATTTTTGGGTCAGGATTTTTTGATCAGTACATTATTTAGTAGTAAATCATACAATCTTACATTGCATTAACGGAATATCGTAAATTTTCTTCCTTTGTTTTCTCGCTTCTTTAAAGATTTATCAGATTTTTCAATTTTCACGTTGCTACCGAAATTTTCCTTATTTTCAAAATCCTCAGTTGCCATACGTTTTGTGGCCATGTTATAGGCTTGCCTCTTTTTCTGTAGCCATTCGCTCGCTTCGGCGTTCCATGAAATTGGCCTGTCTTTTGTGCTTCTTTCATTTTTGCATCGCGAAACTTTATCTCCAGTTTCTAAATTTAAATATGAATACTTCTTATCATTCGTGCTGCCATTGTCAGTTTTGTTTGTTTGTTGAATCTTTAAATTATTTGTATTTACATTCTTATCTATCAATCCATAATTTTGAAATTTAGTGTCTTCATTTTGCGAGACTAATATATTTTCACTGACTTTCTTCAATACCTTCTCTTCCTCTATATCGACATAAGGTCGTTTCTCGGCCATGCAAAAGTTTGGAAAATTTGAAATGCCTTTTCTACGATCGTTTCTCATGTATCGCTCGCTGGCTGATCTCGTGAATACGTAAGGTCTTTTGAAAATCTCCGGATCAAATTTTTTCGAAGTTATAGCGAATGACGCATCTCCGATATCTGCTGATAAAGTGGAATCCAAGTCATCGTAACAGATTTTAGGTCGAGGGCGTGATTTAAAGCTGCTGTAACCGCTGAATCTGCTTATAAGATTTTCATACGTGCCATTACTGCTATGAGAGTTTATATCTATAGAATTTGTGTTACTCGTAGTAAGAGAACTTCTTGAGTTTGGAGGATTTTTCAAAACTCGAGTTTCAAAATCATTAATTCCTGTTACTGTCGAACTGGGAGAAATTTTCATCTTTGACTGCTGAATCGTTCTACATTTTTCAAGATGCTCAGACATTTTAGAATGACAAGATTTCTGTGCGATGTCGTTATTATCTATGCTGGAAGCGTGCGAAAGCTTGCAGCTTCCACTTCCTCTTGAATTCTTCGATGATCTCGAATCGGTCGAGCAGCTAGAAGAAATTCGTGATTCAACGTTCCTTTTGTCGTCAGATGAATTTTGAAGTATTTTACGTTCATATTGCGCTTTCGTGGCGCGTGCGCACTTATCCGCCAATTGGTTCTCCAGTTTCCCATACCGCGGCGCAATGTCGTATTCTCTTGGGAGCAACGCTCTTGAAAATTGTGTATCGCAATCAGTTTTCTCAGACACAACATCTTTTACTATATTTCTAATAAGTTCCTTAGAATCCTCGGATGATCTAGACTCGAGATTTCTCTCACTCTCGGAATTTGGCAGACTCTCTACACTCTGCAAATATCGGCTTCGTTTCAAGTATAAGTCAGCCTTCTGAACCTTCTCCTTGACGAGTCTTTCTAGGATTCTTAGTTCTTTTTCTTTTTTGAAAAGAAGCCTTTCCCTATCCTGAAGAGCGACTTCCTTGTCCCTCAGGAAAGCTTCTTTCTGCCGAAGCGATTCCAGTCGTTGTAGCCAATTCTCTTTGAAAACTTCTTCGCTGACTTCCTGGGGACTTTGAGTGGCGACCTGGTAACAATTTTTCATGGCATGATAACAAAATTCCCGATAATTCTCCTCGTGAATTTCACCACGTTCGTCTATCGATTTCAGGCTGCTCGTTCGCTTGGGTGGCTTCGGAATCTGCAGATTATCAAATGACTTTGACATCGCTCGACAATTCCGACTCAAAAATTCTGGACGCTTAAAGAGAGTGTCCATCGGCTCTCTTGAATTCTGCGATTTTTCAACGTACGGCACAGCATAAATCGGCTCATCGATTTCTTCATAAATTTCTTCAAGTTCTGCCTCGTTCGATCTCAAGCCTAACCTAGCATCTGTCAAACTTTCGTTACGCAATTCACATTTAATATCATTTGAATTTTCAGATACTCCTTCAAGAATTTCTTGCTCGTACGATGCAGTCTGGACACTCGTTACATTTTTAACAGCGAGGACTTTCGTAATTATTAGCATCTCATTCGTTTTACCTGTCGCTCTCGTTTCATCTTCCTCGTCCTGTAATTCTCTCTCTTCAACTTTCGATCTGTTTGCTATTTTCACGTCATCGATCTCATTGACATTGGACTCCACTGTACAATTAACAGCAGCCTCGTCTTCGACCGTCTCAATGACTATACTGGGTATTATGAATGCCTCGACTTTATATTTCTTTAGTTTCCCACCCTGACAATTATTTTCCTCCTCAGCGTTCTCCATGCTTAAGATTTACCACATTCTGCAATAAAATAAATATATTTTCAAGATTCGTAATTTAACGATATATCTCTATTCCAATAATTTAAAAACCAATTCAACGTACCTCTGCGTTCCTCTCGATATTTCATATATTTTTCAAATACTGCTGTTATTCTCAATATCGCGTGAAATCAAGTATTTTAGCACTTATCGTAACTCCAAATATTTACCACACGCAAAATATTCATTGAAAAGGGCCTGAGGCCCCGATAAAACGAACTTCACTCGTCTCAAACCATTTCCCAAGCACTTGGAGCATCTTCCGAGGTCTCACCATCCAAATTAACATCTCCTTATCCGACAGACTGTTCTCAAGTCTCTTTCTTATCACTACGTTACTGTACAATCAAGTGTGATTCCACAGACTCCTTGATGTAAACAGTCTGAGCTCTTCTGGCCCCACAACATTCCTACGAATAGCAAACCGCATAAGACCCCGGACCCTTTTGCTGCCTGTTTTGGGTCCTGTAACGGCCGGTGCCAGTCCGTGCGTAGGGCCCTGTGAATCCTGGCACGCTGTTTCAATTTCTCTAGAAGATTCCCTACTACAGGTCCATTCTGTCTAAAGGAGGCATCGGATAGGTCAGATTTCAGACAATGAAATCTCTCAGGGTGGCCACTAGGAGCATAGGATCAGGTGCAGGTATATAACCTGCTTAATAACTAGACCTGCTTCTTTCTTTTGAAACACACTATAGCGAACAGACGCACCCAATAACGATTCTATTGCATGTACATACACTTTGAAGAGTATTTATTGTCAGAAAAATCTGGATAACGATAACGAAGAACGCTCCTTTCATTGATATAAAATATCATTCCCTTATCAGAATCGGGATAGACAAAAATACTATTGACTGATAAACGTCCCTTATCCTGGATGAGATATTATATTGAAAATAAAAATCGATATTTAATTTTCACGTTTCATCGTAAACCGTTATCGGCCTTGGCATAGCTGGCATAGCACAGCGCGCTTCGTTAAAAACAACACAGAACCTCCAATAAACCGTGTCTTGCTTATCGCGTTCTCTTTTTAGCCGTTTTCATTGCTGGTGCAATCCACTCGATAATGCCCGCAGGTTATTAAACGCTTGGCGTATGGCGTAGACACATTTAACTTTTTTTAACAATAAAAATAAACTGTCACTACTTGAGTCACGATTGCCGAAATCATTGAACTCGTATTGTTATTGTATTGTCCCATAATACTGTATGGGTTAATTTATGTAATAATAATGTCAAATAAAACCATTCAAGGCTATACGTATAAGCTATAGATATAAGCAGGTATCATGAAATATCTATAGGTTTTATAGGCAATGACCTTAACGGAGTGCAAACAAAATTTCATAAAATGTCATAATGCTCGATACATACATACAGCTTGTGTAACATAAATGAACGTCGAATGAAAATCTGGTAAATCTTAAGCAGCTACCGAGTACTGCCTATAGTCTTTGCCAACAATGATCTTAATTGATGAAGAACTAAAATAAGAGAGCTATTTTCGGAATCTCATTACTTTTCTGATCTGTCGACCCATCCATCGTTCTCATTGTTAGCTCTATACTCCGTTCGTCATAATTGTCGAAACTTCGCAAGATATTTTACATACATACGTAGATACGTAACTTCCTAGTAAGGACGAGAGGAGAATAGAGAGTTCGTTATTTCCTGATAATAATGTTAATTGCTTACACTTGGCGCATACAAATTGTCAATCCCCTACCAATATCCAGTGCTCGTGTCCTGGTAGTTGTGACTGTCTTCCGTGTATGTTATGTAGGGTATAAAATTGTTCGTTTCCCTCATAACGAAGGCATTCGCAGTGATCCGGTAAGTATCCTTGGTTCTTGTAAATCTTGTAAAAGGCAGCTTGTCCAACTGGTACATACGTAAGCAGCGAACCTAGAAATTTCATTTCCGCTTCTGGACAAAAGTTTTCAGTAGGAAGGAAACTCCTATCGATCATTCAGCTGGAATACTGATAGGGATCGAAGGATTTTATTTTTTTTTATTTGCAGTGCGGAAAATGAAACTGTGGTGTATTTACTTTATCGTGCCGTTGGTGGTTGGTTTGGGAAAAAGTCGATACGATGGATACTACCTTTATAGAATTGTACCGAACGACGTTGCCGATTTGAATATTTTGAAAAATATTCGTGACGATGAAGATTACAGCTTTTGGAGCGAATTGAGTCTCCACGTGCCTACTGATGTTTTGGTGTCACCTGGAAAAATTGAGGAATTTGAAAAACTCGTAAACGTCAGTAGAATGGACTTTGAGATAATGATGGATGACGTTCAGAAATATATTGATTCCGAAAATCCAAATGTCAATCTTCGTGGTAACTTTGACTGGAAAGCGTATTACAGGCTGGACGTGGTAAGGGATCTGTTGATTTAATTATTTTTGAGAAATGAAAATTGGCTGTGAAATTTTTTGGAAAATTTAATTTACTTTTTATTCAGATTAATAATTGGATGGATTCATTGGTTGCCGAATATCCGAAAATTATCACGGGATTAATTGGTGGCCGCAGCTTTGAGGGCAGAGAGATTCGCGGTGTCAAGCTTTCCTTTAGGGATGGTAACCCTGGAATATTCCTTGAGGGTGGTATTCATGCACGCGAATGGATTTCACCGGCCGTTGTTACTTACGTGTTGAATGAATTGATAACCAGCGACGATCCTATCGTAAGATACACGGCCGAATCATTTGACTGGTATGTCTTTCCCAACTTTAATCCCGACGGCTACGAATACACGCACACTCAGGTAAAGACGTGGGGGGAGTAAGAAATAAAAAGTAATGACTATTGAGGTAGAAAGAGACACGTATAAAAGTTTTATTCCTCCTTGATTTGGCTCTTAGAATCGTTTATGGAGAAAAACAAGAAAACCCTATACCAGCAGATGCGTCGGAGTAGATCCTAACAGAAACTGGAATTTCCATTGGGCAGGTGAAAAGCAGGGAAAGAATTTCTATAAAAAATCTATGCACGTTTCTTAAGTTTGTTTTTTATCTTTTCAGAGGGTGGCACAAGTAAAAATCCATGCAGTGAAATTTTTCCAGGCGACAAGCCGTTCTCTGAAATCGAAACTAAAAGCATGTCCGAATATATTGCTAGTTTAAAGGATAAAATATTCGCATACGTCGCATTTCACAGCTATAGTCAGTTGCTGTTAATACCGTATGGACACAGTAATGCAAAAGTTGAGAATTTCGACGATCTCCTGCAAATTGGAAACTTTTCTGCCGATGTCTTGAAAAGGAGGTACGGCACGCGGTACACTGTTGGCAACATTGTCGACGTGATATGTGAGTAAAGAGAATAATTTCGCAAAGTTCTTGAAATATCAATTTTTACTTCCATTGAAAAGCGCGAGATGGAATTTTGACCACCCTGTATATATATACGATCTCCATGAATTTAATCCACTTCCTTTACAGACGTCGCTTCCGGTGGTTCAATGGACTGGGTCAGAGGTACTTTTCATACCCCTATTGCCTTTACGTATGAATTGCGAGATAAGGGTCGATATGGATTTCTCTTACCTGCTAATCAAATAATACCAACTGCTGAGGAGACTCTTGATTCGCTGGTAGCCATGTTTCAGGAAGCGGAGAGACTTGGATATGGAAGCTATGGACGTTCTATTGATAGTGACATTTAATTAATGTAATTAATATAGTTATTAATTGCATATGCAAATGCACTGTTATCGGGTAATAATGATTATTCTGTAAACACGCGGTAAATACATATTGCTATTATTATTTTATAAGTACGTAATTTAGATACCATGTTAATAAAAAATAAATGTGTAGTTACATTGTTAAAAAATTATCGTTGCTGTGATTAGATTAATTGTGACAATCTTATCAGTTATTATCGCCGCGACCAATACAGTAGTATGTCGTGATTGGTAACGTCTGAAGTCAATAGAAAATTGTAGATCGATCAATTAACAATTACATTGCGCAACAAATTCTATTGTCGGCAAGTAATTGCCTTGTACAATAAATGAAATATAAAAAATGTCATCATTTTTAACCTTTTCAAAGCAGTGATTAGATACATACGTATCCGTTATCTCTTGACAAAGAGTGACACTGATACAATGATATTCATCTGATTTCACTACTTTAATTAATTTATCCGCTTATCAAGTAAGATAACGATTCCGATTCTTACTGACGTGTGTACAATTAAAAGGATAAATAGTATCAAAGTCAATTGAGATGTTTGTATTATTTTCTCTCCGTTGCTAGAGAACGGGTAAGTTAATTTCACTAGCGAACAAGACACGTTGAAAATAAAATCTGAATTTTATTACAGAGAAGATAAATCATGAAGTGTTTGATTATTTTGGCTTTGGTCGCTTTGGCCATAGCCGAGAAATTCTCCTACAAGGATTACAAGGTCTACAGAATTTTGCCAACAACAGCAGAACAATTGAACATTTTGCAAAAATTCGAAACAGACATAACGGATTCCGTGAGTTTAATATTTCTACATATATATCTGTCATGTTTTAAAAATGAAAATTGTACCAAAAATCTTTTATTCTGTCGCAGTATTCATTTTGGAATGGACCAAGCCGTGGAAACGTTTCAGCTGATCTGATGGTGTCTCCAGCCAAAGCGACGGAATTCGTTGAATTAATGGCTGCCGTGGGAATGAAATATTCAGTTTACATAGAAGACGTTCAAGCTCTAATTGATGCAGAAAATCCAGTGGACACCTCCAGAAGTTCCGATTTCACCTTCACAAGGTACCACACCTTGGATCAGATTTATGGCTGGTTAGACTCCTTAGCAGTCAAGTATCCGAAAAACGTAGAGGTGATAGTCGGTGGATCGACTTATGAAAATCGGCAAATTAAGGGTATCAAGCTTTCCTTCGGTAAAGACAACCCTGGAGTTTTTATCGAGGGTGGAATTCACGCCAGGGAGTGGATTTCACCAGCCACCATTACATATATCATCAATGAGCTATTGACAAGTAAGAACCGTGATGTCAGGTCATTGGCTGAAAGTCACGACTGGTACATCTTCCCTGTCTTCAATCCAGACGGATTCGTGTATACTCATACTACGGTAATCAATGAAACGAGTACTTTATTAATTAATAATTATCGAAGAACAATAAATTTTACTACATTATAGTTGAAATTTTAGTCAAGATTGTGGCGCAAGACTCGTTCCTATCACAGTATCTTTTGCCGCGGTGCTGATCCCAATAGGAATTGGGGTTACCAATGGATGAGTATGTTTCCATTTTATTTGTTTAAATATTTATAAACTAAAAGAGATGCTCTTTATCTTAGGTGGAGGAGCCAGTAGTAACCCATGTATGGATACTTTCGCCGGAAGATCTCCTTTCTCTGAGATCGAGACTAAAACCATGTCAGAATACATCACTTCGATATCTGACAAATTCTACGCATACATTTCGTTCCATAGTTACTCGCAATTGCTTCTAATGCCCTATGGTCACACCACCGATCATTTGGAAAATTACGATGATCTGGTAAGTTAGTTTATTGGGAAATTCTAAATCTTGTCTTTACTTCAATTCCTTTTATTTCAGTACGCCATTGGCATTAAAGCTGCTGATAAACTGTCTCAAAGATATGGAACGAAGTATACTACTGGAAACATTGCTGAAACTATATGTATGTCCTATACATTGTATTACTGGAAATGTACTCAATGAAACATTGAGTTTAATTTAAATCGACTTGTAATTCCCATGATCATTTTCTTCCGTAGATATAGCCAGTGGCGGCTCTATGGACTGGGTGAAAGCTACTTTTGGAACACCTATTACTTATACTTATGAACTTCGTGATGTCGGAAGACACGGATTTGTGTTACCAGCTGAACAAATTATTCCTACCGGAGAGGAAACCTTGGATTCCTTTGTGGCACTTTTCAAGGAGTCCAAACTGCGCGGTTATCCTGCAGGCCGTCCATGAGTAAAATAGCTATTGAATGGGTCATCTTCTTAGTGTCTTTTATGGTAAAAGAGTCACCTGGACTGGAGCCTCGACTCTGGGGACAATTGTAGAGTAGAAATCATAAGAATTTCTCTGTACGAAAGAACATATGGCCAATTAAATACAATTCCACTTTCATCGTTAGCATTAGTCTATAGTTAATCTATCGTACGCGTCTCCTCGCTCGAGGAATGAAAAAGAAATGAGGTTACCGAATCTGTGATGACCTAATGCACACAGAAGGCGAAGCAAAGTGCCTTCAAGTAAATGCAAACATTCCTTGGCGATTACCTCTTTGGAATATTTCATCGTCGAGTCATCGGATGACGTGGTCGACGGGCTGGGGCGGCTTCCTTTGACGTCTTGATTATACCCCGTTAACCACAAGATGCAACCCTCGGCGTAACAACCCTACAGCCCCGCAACCCTTCGACTCACTGAATACCTCTTAAGGAAAATATTCTCAGCGCACGTTCCGCCGTTTACACGCAGCTGGAGATTATTGGCAAATTTTGAATTTTAAATTAGCGCTTCGCACCTGTCAAACGCTTTTCAAATTTTTCTTGAGGATCATAAATAATATTTTGTCTATCAGTACTTTTCTTGGTAATAAAAATGATATTGTATCTTGCATTAGGAAGTATTGAAGAATTCAAACCTCTTATTTTTATTTTTTATTCTTCAAAGAACTAGATACCTTGTTGTCTATTCAGAATATTTTTCTTCTAATTATAATATCTTGAATTTGTCAGTTATGTAAAGCAGTAGTGAATAACTTGAAATTTTCTAATGTTCCTAGCTACGTCACTGTCCCGATGCTCGATTCTTTTTGTGTTGTTTATGCAGCGTCCGGCCGTCATTCGCTCATTTGTTTCATCGAGTCAGTGCATCGCTAAGCGATCTTTCGTTGATAATAATCTAAGCACGTTTTTTTACACCGTGAAAATTGCATTTCTCCGGAGATTGGATCTGCTTTTACCATTATAGAGACCCGTCTGGAAATTTATTTGATCGGAACCGCCTGTGACACGGCAGATTTTCATTTTCCTCGCTATCTCTGTAAGTTTCGTTTTTTTTAGTTTTACCTTTACGTTCTTGCTCGTATCCGAAGGATATTCCAGCACGTATAAGCGATTAACTAACTTGGGGAATTTTAATGAGACTTTTGGAATTTTTTGGAATTTTATCTTGATCTTTTGTCCCGCGCTGCTGTTAATGGCTGCGCGTGACAATAAGGAATATTGAAGGTATTTGAATGGTTTTTTTTAAGTAGAAAATTGATTTTTTTTATTAATTACAGCAAGTAATAATGTCGGCTTCCAATCCTATGGAGAATGACAAAAAACGGCTGAGAAATCAATTCAGTAAGGAGGAACGTTCTCAGCTCCTTATGATAATGAAAGAGTACAGTTTACTGTTGGACGATAAGAACTTGTCGATTTTGAGCCGAAAGGAGATTTGGGAAGCGATTGAGATGAGATTCAACGAGGGCGGACGTTTTGCCAGGACTTCGGCACAATTGAAAAAATATTGGCAAAATTACAAGTATCACAATAAGAGAACCAGAATTATACAGAGGGTACGATATATATACATTTTTGTTTGGGTTAATTTGCTTTCGTTATTTGTTTTTTTTTTATTTTTATAGGATAATCCAAAAAGTCTGAGTCCAATAACAAAAAGAGTTATTCAAATTATGGCCGAAGTCGATCCTGAAGAATGGGGTAAATACGGGATAGTCGCTGGTTTAACACCATCCAAGAGTTTAAATGCCTCGATGGAAAACCAGACTGTTCGGTTAAAATCGAAAATTACGAAAACCAATAACCAGGATATCTCTTCCAACGTAATATTATCGAGCAGCGAAATTTTCGAAAATAGTGTCACGGTCTCTCTAATATGTCCTGAGAATTCAGGAAATTTGAAAAATACCAGTGACATAGTCACTCCTGTTAAATCCATAATTTCGACTCCTAAGAATAAGAAAAATTTGGAAAATTTAGAAAAATTTGAAAAAACACCAAAATTGTCGTCGAGAAGCCCTATCAGAAAAAGAATGAAGAAAATCGAAAATTTGGAAATAAAATGCAACTCCTCGTACGAAGTAGCAACGGTCGAATGCCCAATTGATTTTTCAAAAGATTTGGAAAAAAAAAGAAAAGCAGAGGAGCTTAGGGAGTTCCTCGAAAAGTTCTTAACGTTGGAAGCTTCGGCTCGTAGACGAGTTCTTGAAGAAGTCAATGAAATAGTGGAGTCTATGGAGGTTAGAGAAGCGGATTCCGAGACCGGAAATAAGGATCGGAATTGGGAAAAAATAAAAAATTTCAATTCCATTAAGGAAACTGCTATGAATTCCCCGAGGGAAGACATAATGGCAATGCAGTTAATTTTGAAAGACCTGAGATCCATGGAAAGCCAAGAAAAGGAAAAAAGTACTGAAGAAGTTGACAGATGCGTATTCAAGTGTCACAACGAGAATTTTAATGAAGTATCGATTAATTCTCTTATCGAAGCCGAAGTCAAGGAAATTGGTGGACGCAAAGATATTAAAGCAGAACCTGTCGAGCGACAACGTAAATTTAATACGGAAATCGATAACACAAACCAATCGCTATCGAGCGAAGCTTTTCGGCAGGATAACGACGGGAAGGATATTGCGCAAACAGGAAGGGAAAATCTAGTTTCTCTAAATTCGATGAAACTTCTGGGAGATAAGAGACAGCACGACGCTAAATACGAGCTGGATCATCGTTTGGAACTTCAGAAACTCGAGGTAATTCGTGAGTCAGTTAATTCCAAGAGTTAACGCGTCCTTGCAGGATATCAGAGAATAATCGTTAGCCAATAAAAAGATTGCGAAGATAGAAAAAAGAAATTAAAAAAAAACTTAAAAATGTTTCCATGAATAATTTTTTTATAGACTGAGGAGAGCCGTTTGAAGTTAAAAGTATCGGAATTGGCCATTCGTGAAATCCGTCTGCGAATTCAATCCCTCGAGGAGGAGAGAAAACGAGAGAGAGAATTGCACGCGTTGCGATTGGCTGAAGTATCCAGGAGAACTTACCTGGACTACAATCAATTTACTGGAACCCGTTGAAGATCTGGCTGATTTTTCAAAATCGCCTTCCGTCCTGGAGGGTGATACAGATTTTTTGTTGGGATGCATCGTGTTGTTTTATTGATCTCCGTATAGCAGAGAATGATGTCGTATAGAAAAGAGTTATGGGACCATACAAAATAACAATGTGTTTAATTCTGTGAAATCGAGCAACATTTAAAGTATATCTTGTACAAGGCGCAACACTCAACAGATCGGCGTAACAAACTGGAACAATTGTATCCTAGCAAGACACGAGTAATGCACGAGAAATTCATTGTTATTTATTTAAACTCTCATTAGTCATTTATCATATCTTATCGTCATTGATCGTCCCTCTCTTCTATTCTTGCGCTTCAATTTTTTTCTCTTTTTTGCCAACTTTTCATCGTCTATTAACTATTTTAATTCGACCATCGTCTTATTGCGTTGCCTCGGTAACGCGTAAGTCGCGATTTTTTTCACCTTCACGTCGACGTTATTGATTGTTAATAATTATCACAGAAAGTTCGTAAAACAATGACCGTACCGATTATTATAGGTTAGAATTAGACGGAAAATTTTCAGAGACGTAGCTTGCGAGATTAGCTATTAATAGTAATAGCAATAGTAATAGTAATAGTAATAGTAATAGTAATCGTAATAGTATTATTGTGTAACGGTAATAATTATAATGATAATGATATTAGTAGATAGTAATTGCGGTTATAAGTAGTACCATAGTATTTTAACGTAATTATTAATAATATTAATTATCGGAAAGGAATTTGAAAAATCGATACGTACATGTTTTTTTTTTCGTGCGGCTTATAACTGTCATTCGTGCCATTTGGGTGTGATTTTGCGTCGGCTAATTAGTCACTAATTACAATACTAACGAGGTACTAGAGAGGAACGTGCGTGATAGAATCGTTAAATGTGTATTTGCTACTGCCGTAGGAGAAACTGACGACTTAACCGGCTGGAAAGTTAGTATTGTTTTCAAAATAAATACGGCCGCCTGAATCGAACGCTTGTAACAATAAATGTTTGAATAATTGAAAGATCCAGTCTAAATTCAATTTTTTACCTGTCGTCGTAAAATTGTCATGAAAAAGATTGAATGTTTTCGATTGACAAGTGTCGATGACAGCTTTTGTTATTTATGACAATATAAGGCGAGTGTATGTATATGATAATTCAGGCAGCCACGTTTATTAGTACAAATTTCTACCACTAGGATTCGCAGCGTCGACTCTTCTTGATCAATATGGGCATCAAAGTGTGCAACTGTTTACACGGTGCATTTAGTCAGAAGAATAGAATTGAAAAATGAACAGTCCGATAGAATATTCTTAAAATTAGAAATTATCGGAAAGATATAGTCGGCCACATTTGTAAACCATTTTTTAAAGCCATTCTTATCATTCAATCTATTAGTTTGAGTAGCTACACATTTTTTAAATTTTCCATCTTTAGTCTTTAAGTATTAAACGCCCGTGATGGCTAATTTTCAAATATATTTTGAGAAAAAGTGACACGTAAAGCGTTCTAGGGTATTTCGTCTAAGCAGTACTTTTCAGATTTTATTTTTCGAAAATAGTAAAAATTACTTAAGATAGTCACGAGTATGATTTCTCGACTTATCTTTGTTATCCTCGTGTCTTTTTCTTTTCTTACGGCTATGACTGATTTAAATCGTACAATGTGTTGTATTGCAATCGAGGTGCGATTTATCGAGAGAACTATATCTTTATCTCTTTATTTTCTAGAGACGATTTGTAAATTTCAAATTTTTCCACTTCGCACTTCGACTGTTTTAGGTATTATAATCATATGGCGATCTTTAATTAGCAGCAGTCGTATCTCAAGGAAATATTAATTCCGTCCATTCCAGACACAGATAAATAGACGTTCTCATCGATTTATAAGAAATAAACGTTAAGTAAGATTTTGGTTTCGTACTGAAAGTCGAGAAAAGAGTTAAAAAATTTAACATAAAAAATTATTCGAGTCAATGAAAGTCCTCGAGACAATAATTTTCATTAACGATATACTTTGAAAAAATCGCACAAACGCCTTTCGATATAAATCCAACCTTCGGTACTTAAATTATTACTTATATATCATATCTGTATTTATATTATATATATTACACGCTCTGTCGCGTAAAATCTTTAAAAATCCTCATAAACGCTAAATCATTGAAAATTATTGCTACGCCGTATTCGTCCACAAGTTGAGTGAGAGAGCCTTTCGAATATCGCAATATCTCCCGTCGCATTCCGATTATACCTCAAGTAAAGTGAGACTCGAATAAAAATGAAGAAGAATTCATCCGATAGATGGATAGAGATTCTATCAACTCGATTGAAAGAATATACTTGAATATATATATATATGGTATAGTGTGTTACGTGCACGTATTCGCACGTACAAACAAGTGGCGCCACTGAACTAGATGAAAAACAGTTTGAATTACGAGAGTCAACAGAATCACCATGAAAACTGTGAATATCGTACGAGATTGATGGGAAAACTATTTCAGTTACGTTTGTAGCAGATTCTCGCCGTTTGTCGGCTGTACAATCTTGACAACAAAGTTTACATTATTATTATTATTATTTTCAGTTGGCTTGGCCGTTAAAGAACGATAGAGTGAAACTAATGTTTATTATTTCGGTCAATTTACCAGGAAATTTAGGCAGATCCGTTCTAATAGCTTTCCGTAGGTGCTCGAATAAATTTGAAGCCAGCTTCGCAGGAATTTACGTGGAGTGACGTAATAAAAATCCCGAGGATAGGGGAGGTGGCCATTATTGCAGCATGCCGCTCACGTATATCCTGTGCCATTTTTTTCGTCTTTTTTCTCTCTCTATCCCTCCTTTCATCTATCGTCCATTCCCCCAGACCCACCAACCCCACCGCGTAGGGCAGGTGACATTTTTCCAAGGGTGGCTGGTTTCTCTCTGGGTATCCCGGAATCGCATGATGGATTACGTATATTACGTATTACGTAAAGGCCGGCCATGTTCGAGCAGAGTTACACACACGCAGACACTCGTACGTATGTATACATACAGTGCACATATGATATGCACGTATGCGCTTCATTCCTCGAGGATTTTTCTATTGGAAATCTTTGGAAACTTCATCTTTCTCTCGGATTACTTTCTCATTTTGATTCGTCCTTTCGTTTCTTATTTTTACATACATACACATATGGTGGCACATGTAGCTGCTGTGCGCGGTATACGGTCCTTGTCTATGGATTAACCGATATACACTTGCTACGTCAGAGGGGAGTTTCGAATTCGTAACTGTTACGAAGACCAATCGCGCTTAGTGGCATCTAGCGGGAGAAAATTCACTTAAAATAAATGGCGACGAGTGGCAGCGTAAAAGTAGTTTAAGAAACTGTAAAAATCGATAGCTATTCGAACGGAAAGTATTTTATACAGCGATATACTGGAATATATCCCTCTGAACGTCTGTATAGATATACCGTAGGCTCCGTACAGATATAAAGTCAGTGATCGTTCGGATGACATTGACATCGTCCATCATAAGAAATGCCAGACAAATTTTCGTGCCAGTTCCAAGGTAGGCACCGTTAGCATTGTGATGGTAAGTACTTTGCTAAAATTTAGGTGGAACAATATAAATAACAGAGTATCCGTGCACGAAATGACTAACGCTCGAAACTTCAAGCTCGAATGAAAAGCCATGTTTCCTCGCGTTCAAATTCTACGTAGCGCGGTAACCCAGACACGTGTGATATATGAAAGGAAAACTATATAAAAACTCGCTTTCTATGCTCTTCGTCATTTCCTCTCTGTTCCATGAAATGAAATGGAGTATACCGCTATTCGTATTCTACTAGAAAAAAGAGAGCGAACCTGTTTAAAGATAATAACTTGAGATTTGCGTGCACTACTTTTTTCGCCTGTTATTCTTTTTCAACCCATTCATAATGCAGCAGTTCTCCTGAGTGCTGTCACTTTGACTAGTCAGGACGTAATCAATAATTTACAATACCTGCGTTATTGGCCAATTGAAAGAAATAACGATAATGGATTCCTTTATTATCCTCCTCGATAATATATTGAGTTTATATAACTGATTTCACATGACGGAGAAAAAGTTTTCGCGACGACTTTACTCTGCGAACGGTATGACTTTAATTTCAAGATAACCGAAAATTTTCTTTCATAGCATCATATCTGCTCGTTTACTTTTATCGTATCGTAAAACGTAAGCGCAGAAAGAATGAGAGAGAAAAAGAGGAATCGGCTGGTGTACGGCTTGGATATTGTTACGCTACTGGTGACGAATACTGTAGCGGGTTGAATATTTCCAGGATAGTTTTACCCTTCGGCATTTCAATACGGCACGTGGTGTGCAGCATATGTTTTCATTTTTGGCCAAAATTTCGGTCAAGAACTTTGTGCCAGGGAGGTGCGGGTGGTTACAGGGGGTATCGCTGATACCAAGTTCCACGTCTATGCCTCCCTTGATTAAACTCGTACATACATATATTGGCCCGAGGCATTCTCTCACCCCTTTGTGGCTTGCTTAACCTCGAACGAGCTGAGCATCCCCTAAGCGATTCTGTGAAAGTCAAACTTCCACAAGCATTTCTCTAAACTGTCGGAATAGAAATGAAGAAAATCGCAGAATACCCTCAAATAAGTGTATACATGTAAAAAGTGAAGGGGGGGTTGCACGAAAAAAATGATTTCTTGAAAATAACGAAAAAAAAAGAGGAAAGCACAAAACTTTCTTAGTGTCACATTCGTCTTGAACAAAGTATCTTTCTTTTTCAGGTCCAGCAAGGCGCGCGTATAAATCCGAGGGTGGTTTGTACCTCTACCGGAAGTCTCAAGTTTCCGAATGTTTTTCCGATACTCAGAGCGATATCCCAGTTTTCAAAGTTACCCCAGAACTTTGACACACCGAACTTCCCGACATTGTTACACGTACGTATGTGTGTCTTTTTCCATATTTGCACAGACAACCGTTCGCCATTTTACAGTAAAAATTTTCAGTATTTTTTTTTCATACTCCTTACTTCTTGAACACTGATTGGATTAATACCGCGATAAACAGAGTAAAATTTCTTCTAGTTTAAAAAGATCGTTTAGCCGAAGGAAATGAAAACCCGGGGCGCCACTAGTGCATAATACATTCCTGCTATATCGTCTGACTTTACGAAACTTCAGCAGCTTCGAGAACGATTTTTTCAACTTTTCAAGCGATTTCATCTATGCTTCTCTGGGTACGAAACTTCTGTAAGTAGCTGTACTATTTCCTTTTTTGTTTGTCAATCCAAGTGCACGAATACTTTAATGAATACAAGGGGGAACTCCCGAGTCATTACTGCTCGGGGATTCCCCTTATCACTGATGCAACCTCCAAATTTTCAGGTGAACAGCAACCATAGAAAATCCAGACGAATAAAATGTATTAATAAAAAACAAAAAGAGGATAAACTGAAACTGGACCAATTGAGAAACCTATGCTTGGTGTACGATTGATCGAAATGGAAATTGAGTTCCAGTATCGATGGACAGGGTTTATTCATTTATCGACTGAATAGACGTTACTGGTGGGTCCGCGTGAAACGAGATTTTTTTTACACGAAGTGGCAACAGAGTCGAATTGGAGAAAAGATTAAATCCACGTTCCGCGGCAACACACTAAACCCGCTATACTTGTTGAAATATACATATAGACACTAGCTAAAGTCCAAAATTCTCAATAGAGCACAAGAAAGATTTGTAAGTATAGCATAGTCATAGTATGTAGTATAGCACAGCGTGATATGGTACTGTAGTATACACATGCCGAAGATGGGGAGTTTTCCTGCAGGATTTCCAGGAGCCACCTACACTTCTGCCGTTAGGAAATGAAAGAGAATTGGCGCAGGTCCAGAGGGCGCTGACGTCCTTCGAAAGGGAATCGAAAAATTATCCAAATATCCGGTCGGCATCGTGAGAGAATGTGCCTAGAGGCTAATTCCGATGTAGAATCGAGAAATCGTTCCTGGCCGTTTCTAAACGCGAAAATACTTTGACCTTCGGTGGAATCCACGAGAGAAACTTTGATCGTCATTTGGTTCCTTTACATTTGACCTCCCACATTCGAATCTCGAGTGAAATCTTCCGTGAACCGAATTCCCATTTTTTATTCGACCCTTGTCCTACATATCGTGTATTTTATATAATTTCGGATATTCATATCAAATCTTATTTTCCTATCGACCTTACACTCGGTTTCTCCGAACGCACGGAAGGTCGTGGAAAGATATGGATACTGGCCATATAATTCTTGATGTATGAATTTTCAGCACGATCCCGGTCAACGTCAGTTCTACCAGCGTATAAAAACTTTTATTCCTCAACTACTGTATCTCTTATCCCTTTTCTGGAGAATCAAATCGGCACCAATTTCATATACGTACGTATACAAATCGTCCAGTTCAGGTCAAGCCTTTTTTTTTATGGGGATGATAAATTAAATGGAAAATTCAAGCGAGGCAGAATTTACGCATAGGAAATTCGTACATGCGGATGTACGCGCTAGAAAGAGACGGACTGTGTACAAGATTAAAAACGGTAGCATCGCCAGGGAGTGAATGAGGGAAAAAGAGCAGTATGGAAAAAAGTATGGACAAAAAATGAAGAATGATATAAATACAACGTACGGCATAGGAGTGAAGAATTTTTCTGTAAAATTTATTCCCTGTGTTCAAGCAATGACCGATATATGAATAAGCAGTGGCTGCCAACGTTCAAGAGTCTCCTCGTGGCCAGACTGCACTGTTTCCTGCGTATCCAGAGAGCCTCGGCCGACTGTGTGTTTGCTGCACGTTATAGGTTATGTTCGCAAGGGAATACAGGAAACGTCAGAGACGCCTCTTAGCTCACGGATAATCCTGGTATCATTGTTCTTATTTGCTTCCTGTTTCCTTTTAAAAGCTTTCAGTCGCCAGACGCTAATTCGCGGAATATTTAAGACAAGGCTGCACACTGGTCCTATTGTGCAGTACAGGTGCACCTGAAGTTTCCTTGGTGAACGGCGCGTGACTATTCGTAACATTCTAACCGGAAACGACCTTCGTACATTTGCATCCGGTGAGGAACTTCCGTAATGGGATTTCGGTATTCTCGTGAATTTCAGATCACCCCATTCGCGTCACGATGCAAGGAACTGAGCTTGCACCTCGATTTCTATTAACTTTGTTACATGTATCATTTTTTTTCTTTCTTTTTTTTCTTTGTTTCTTTTTTTCTGCCATTTCCTTTTCTTTCGTTTTCCTCGAGCAAAGCTGCCAGCGAAACTCGCAGGTTATTCGAAGCATGAATAAATTAATTGTTTTCTTTGTTATCAAACAAAGATGATTATTTCAATATTCCGTTGCAAATAAATGATTAGAGTGAGTAGTAATGGTAGAAGTAGTAGCAGTAGTAGTAGTAGTAGTAGTAGTAGTAGTATCGTTAATATCAGCCAATCCTGATGAGCAAATTCTCGTTACTTGAAATTTTTTTTATACAATGTCTCTCTTTGTCTATTTTATGATTAAAAAAAAATTTGTTAAGAATATTTAAAAAGGGCGCCATTTTTTGTTGCGTTCGAGGATACAATCAAAGGATATATTTAATTAATATTAAATTTTGGATCGCAGGGAATTATGAATAAATAAATAATTCACTAGGAATTTTACGTTCCTTACGACAGCAGACGCTTACTAAAAGTAGCTTCAGGAATAAATATTTCGGATTCTTCTCGTATATTGCTTTTCTTTCATTCGCATTTATATTTTTCTTTTGAAATTCGTGCTGAAATTTCGTGCACGGATTTCGAAAGAACGCAGTTCCTGGCTTTGATTGGAGAATTCAGGACGATGCAATTACGTCGCGCTGACGAAACGAGACCGTCGTGAAATTCGTCCAAAAAAAGTGTTAAAGCAATTATCGCTCGTTGCAAGACAGAGAGAGGGGGGGAGGGGGAGAGAGAGAAAGAGAAAGAGAGCAATAATAGATTTTCGTACGGAACCATCGAGTCGCCAGGACGGATCCAATATCGTTGAGATGAATTTAATATTCATCTTGCGTGTTTCCTGTTGTCCTTTTGCTGGCGAATCGAGAGGACCACGTCCTCTCGGCTTCCGGTGACGACGGGAAGTGCAAGTAAAAGTGGCCTGCGCGATTAAAACTTTCAACAAGACATTTGAGACCTTTGCCATAGTAGAGAGAGAGAGAGAGGGAACAGAGATATAGATATACAATCAAAAAGGACGAGGACAGATAGTAGATTAAAGCAGAACGAAAGATCGAAGACTAGAGAGAGAAAAAAGAAAGAAAAATAAAGAGAGGTAGCGTATAATGTCTTTTCTGTATACAGAAATAAAAATCCGCTTTCGAAGGATATAATGGATCGACGGATCCTTCGTAAAATCTCGTATAAATTCGGCCAACTTCCCGTGACGTAAGAAGCCGCGAGGAGGGACAAAAGGAATTTCTCGAACGTTTTCACGATTTATTCTCTTTTCACGTAACTGCCTGGATGATCGTCCCAGGCCTCCTGCTACTCGCCGCCGCCTAAGGACAACGCCTGGACGATTCTCGGATCCGCCTTGCTACCCTCGCGGAATTCCTCGAGAGTCAATTTGTCATCGTGATTCTTGTCCATCTGATCGAATATCTTGTCGACCCTCTTCTGGGGCGTGTTCTCGTCCTCTGCCTGTGGTTGTTGTCCCTGAAACAATTTTTTGATATATTAAGAACAAAAAATTAGTATAGAATAATCGCCCTAATCTTTATACCGATATTCCATAATTTCTACATGGTCAAAGTTCCTCTTAGGGGTCGTAACTATCGCAGGGGTCGCTGCTTAAAAACTAACTTTTAATTTGCAACTCTTTCCAATTTTTACGAGCGATTAAAGTTTCTCTTGCTATGAAGCAAAGCCCGCTGGCTTATTCGACTAGGGAGGAGTGAGAAGGTCAGGGTACGAGGCTGCATGGAAATAGGGAAGCGGGGAGAGAAAGAGAAAGAAAAAAAATAAATGAAAGAGAAGAAGAAGAATGGACCGAGAAAAAAGCCATTACTGGCTGAGAAAGTAAAAGAAAGCCCATAAACGGGAGTTTACGCAATTTAAATTACATCCCTTGACGATACTCTCGTCGGATTTAATCCCACGGATCTGCTTCTTGCGGTACCTTCTTTCGATCAGGTTGGTACCACTGTGTCGCAATGGGGCTCAGTGTATAAACTGTGCAATCCTATTTTCTCTCTTGTCTACAGAAAAACAGCTTAAAATGTATCACCAACGCTTTCGCGAGAGCGACGTAGTATCGAGCTGTTTAAAGTTCCAATCCACAAAGTTACTTCATGTTTACCCAGAGTTCCTACCACATTCCGTCCCTACGTTACTCACTTTTCTCATTGGAAAAGCATTTTGCAGTTACGTAACAAACAGCTGAGTTATTCATTAAGCTGTCAACCTACATTGCACGTCACAGCCAATGAAACAATGTGAATTATACTATCGTCATTCGTGCTCGTCGAGTAATTTTTTTCCTTTGTTTGGACGTGATTGGCTTGGACGATCGATACTCTCTTATCGAGAGTACGATAAGCATCGGGATTAATCACTCGGCAGGAAACCTCAATTTTGATATTTGGAACTTTTTTTTTTTCATGTATTTTGCTACTGCTAGTGAAATATTGATGACGAATGATCATGGACGATTTTTATGATCGATACGATATGACAATTTTTCAATAATATTTGACGAATTTAATGGGAGCTCGATTTGTGACTCAATTTCATTAATTTAGTGGATGGGTAGTTGGGTATCGATCGACACTCACCACCATCTGATATATCGCGTCGACAATGTTGTACATCTCATCCCTCGTGATAAAACCGTCGTTGTCAACGTCGTAGAGCCTGAAAGCCCCTGAGAACAAATAAACCGATCAATCGATACGATATTAGTATATATAAACAAGCAAGCGGTATTGGTCACAGGGACCAAATACGCAATGTGGCGCGTTCATGCGGAAAAATTGTTTTTAAGTAAAAAAAAAAGTAAACTGAACCTTGGATCATTCAGCATTGAAATTCCGAGCTATCTTAACCTAGCGTAGCCATTATCAAATCCATTACGAAAATCATTATTGGTTTCGTTGATAAAAAATAAATATTTTAACCCTTTGCACTCGACCTTTCCCCATTTACTATATATTTGGCTGACTGGGGACAGTCGAGTGCAAAGGGTTAATTGATAGAGCCAAATAACGAAGTGCTGAATTAATGACGTCTTATCGAGAAAATAGAATCATTCCATTCGATTGTTTCGTTAGCGTTGATTTTTGTATACGTAAGAAATTAGACGATGAAACAAGTCTGGGAGTTCGTGATGAAAAAATTGATTAAAGGGTCGAGGAGAGTTTGAAAAATCGATTTGATAGTTGTCAAAAAAAAAGTTCTGTGCTGGATTTTCATTATAGCTACAAAGTCATGTGCGAATATGCAAAAAATTTTCGCGAAACTTTTCTACGTCGTTTTGAGATTTGCATGCGCAATTCCACTATGGGTGAAATCACCGACACGTTTTCACTTAATGAATATTAAATTCTTGTCTTGAAAAATTAACTCACAGTGCAGCTTCTCGTCCAGATTGCCTCTCGACGTGACTGACAGCGCCCTTATGAATTCCTCGAACTCTATCGTGCCGTCCTGACGGTTTCAAGAGAATTCCAGGGAGCGAGTACAAGAGAAAGAGAAAGGAAAGAAAAAAGGAAAAAGAATTATCGAAATCAATTTTACGCTCGTACAAATACAAATTTCGTAATAATTAATGTTTCGTCTTATGTCTATCAGACACTTACGCTATTTTCGTCGAAAACCCTAAAAACTAATGAGGCAAATTTCGACGGATCTCCTTGTGGAAAGAATTGCTTGTATATTTTGATAAATCCCTGAAAAATCAAGTAATTCCCATGTAAATATGTAATGCTAATTTTTATCTGATTAAATAATTCAAATGGGATATAAAATAAATATTTTTGATATTTGCATGAAATCGAGGAGTTCGAGAATCGAGGACTCACCTGTTCCGTGAGTAAACCATCTGGGCAGTCCTTGAGGAATCCTTTGTGCCTGTTTAAGCGAGAAAAAAGAATATGAACTGTGGAAAATTCTGCTTCAAGTAAAAAATAAAAAAAAGAGATGAGGCTGAGCCTGTTAAAAAAATGGTCAAAGAGTTTTTAGAACGACGTAAAAACAGTGTCGAGCCACGGGGAAAGAATTTCACATCGATTCTCGAGGCTTCGAGCTATTTCTATGACAACAAACGTATCGCGCGACCTATTAAATGGTCGATATAGGAGACTCGGCTTTATTGTCTCTTGCAGTAAGTGCAAAACGCACGAGGGACTCCTCCTTGATGATATAAGGTGAACTTTTATTTGCCTGGTGGCATAAAGAAAACTGGGGAAAGAAGGGGAGAATAAAAATAAGGTTAAGCGGGGAAAGTATTAGAAGTAGAAATTATTACGATTTAATGTAAACTCACCATTGTCGAATCTCCTTTTCCGTGACTGGCAGGTCAAAGGTTGAGGACAAAAGAGAAAGGGGTGGTTGACAATTTAATAATCATACTTAATGATCCATTGACAAAATGGCCGACGAGCACGCACGACAAAGAAGAGACACTGTCCTCCGACATTCCTTAGCCTCCATATTATTCGTCATACATATATATATGTATATTAGGGGTGCCAAAAGGGTTGCTTCATCTATACACGGTGCATCTCTTGCATTTGTAGAGATAGAAACAATTGACCTCGATAGGGTGAATCATCCCCTAAGACTTTTTTCTTCCGACCCCCTCTCGACTATGAACCCAGTCGCGGGGCCTACAACGATAACTTACGGCCCTGATGTCAACTTAAGGGATGTCAACTTGAGGACAGATGTGCCCTCTCATAACTTAATCTTTCACGGGGTGAAATTCTTGTCTCTCTTATTACGTATATATATTGTGAAAAAGTATGTCTGATGACATAAGGTGTACTTGGGCGTGAATAAAAATGGCGCCTGCAAACGACTGTTACGAAAAGCTCCCTGCTCTGTAGTTCACATGAGAACGTACATTGTTTTAGAATTTGACATGAATTTCGCCTGATTATTATTTAAATAGACGTGTTGCACATTTACCAAGGGCTTTGACCCCTTTAAATTGGCAAATAAATGTTTCTTGTGTATTTACCTTATAACGAGACGAAAGCATGCGATAGGAAGGCTATGCTGGTGCAAATAAGTAATAATACGTCAGGTAAATTTATGACTATTGCCACGTATACGTTATCGTTGCCAGTGAAAGGTTACAAATTTATTTTCCGCGATAATAAAGCTGCTCGCCGATAACGAAAGTAAACTTGTGATTCAGATGGAGGATTATCGATAATGGGTTGAACCTGATAATTTCTAAATCCGCATCGTTAATCTGGCGATTCGACAAAGTCCTTACGGGTCGTTTACTTTATTGGGGTAACTTTTTCAAAATTATACCCGATACCCCGTAACGATCTTCCGGAGGTAGCCTGACACTTTTCGCGAACGATAATTCAAATTTCGGGACAAGTTATCCAATTTTGGCTAATGAAATAAAATCATTAGGGGCTGAAACGGGGGGAGGGGGGGGGGGTCGGGCTACGTTCCCCAGCACCCGGGACTGGAGGTATGACGTTAAAAATGAAAAAAAAGCAGACGCGAAAGTGAATCGGGGTTCTGCAGTATTTTCCACCCTTATTTCTTCAGTCCACATGGGAATCGAGAAAACGGCGAATATACAACCCTCCCCTCCCTCCCTTCAAGCACGAAACCTAAAAAGGGCAGATTTTGATACGTCTGAGTGGTACTATTTTTCCTCGAGGCCTCATTCCCTCCACCTTTTACCTTCCTCCCCTGCTCCCTACGGCTCTGATTTATAAAGTGAATTTATTCCTTCGCACCCTGAGCCGCTTCCAGCAGCAGAAAGGGGTGCGGCGACAGCAACCTCCTACGTCGAGGAAATCTTCGCTGGATCGAAACCTACATTTATACGCGTCGAGTTCTGCGCTTTATATGGTAATTTCTCTAGAATCCCCCCCCCCCCCAATGATGTGCGTAACCACCCCCTAAGGAGAGAAGCCACCCTTACGAAGTGACCCCCCTTCCCCCTCGATCCTCCTGGAACAAGAACACTTGTTTCCAAGTCTCGAGAAAAGGTCCTCTTTGTTATCCACTTATCGTTAGATTAGAACAGGTCATTTAGGTCAGATGAGGTGGATTATTCAAAGTGAGAGAAAATCCAGAGTATCATCGGAGTCACGCGGGACCTTAAGAAATTTTCAGCAAGAAACCCTGAAAAAGGAAGCGCCGTTCCCAGATGATCGATTGCCATAGACATTTCCATATTCTCCAAGGGTTTTCCTGTGTCCGTGAAATACGCATATATCAAAAGACCACGTATCTCTCATGCGCCTCACTTATACCGGGTGTCCCAAGTAGCTCGAAAGGTAGTGAGTTAAACCTGCTTTCGAGGGATCAACAGTTCGCCACCACGTGAACACAGCGATATGCTAACAGGCAATAATTCAGTCCTCGTAGTGCTCGACCGACGCCATTAGCATTTTAATTCAACTATCTGTAGGAGATAGAGGAAAAAGGACGGCTACGGGGTCCCTTAAGCGGCAGTCGAATCGCCAGTGAAATCGCCAGTCACGAATATCAAGCGTCGATTCGTGACTTTCTCGCGTGACCACTGAGCTTCTTGATGTCCTATTACGCCCCAAGCAAACGTCCCTAGCGCAGCCCTATTTCTATTTCCAATTCTTCTGTAATTTTACGTTTCAACCTATTCCACCCCCTAACACATGTATTCACAGTTATACACAGCGTAAGTCCCCCCTTTCGCCCTGCTACCCCCCATCGCCACTGTGTGACTCGTGGGGGTAACTATAGTTTAGGGGGTCAGGGGTCGGGGCGAGGGGGGTACGGTATTTCTTTTATTCCAACCCCCCTTATGTCTCTGGTCGTTTCTACCAACTGCCGCCGTGACCTTATCCGCCATTGAGATAACACTAAACGAATATATCAGACGATGATATATCGAACTTCCATCTACTTTACTTTTATTCTATCACACTATCAAAGAATGTTATGGCTTTCTTTTTTTCATCTGAAAAATATAAATTCTTACGGCACTTTCTTCTTCGGAGACTGTACGCACGTTTGTCAATGATTCTGATATATTGGCGATAGGATGAATGTCAGTGAACCTTGATGGGCTTATCGGAGCGAGGGTCAGCATTCGAAGATAACGGGTGAAATTCATTTGTCAGTTTGTTGACGGCGCGGAAATTAATTGTCGAGCAATTATCTTAATGCCTCATCGAAGAAGGGACAGCGACCTTGCGCGATCGATAATACGTGGATTCTGTACTACCTGGCACTTTTGTATAATTTCTTTTGAAACGCCTTGTAGGCCTCACATGCGCACGTTAATCGCTTTCGCTGGTTTCATGTACAGGACTGATATTAAAAAAGTATTTTTCACACAATTTTTTAAGCAGTCGCCATGGAAATGGCTGCCAGTTGAAATCCTTAAATTATGTGAGCAACATGGACGCTGTACACGTTGCAATATAAACACAGGGACGTAACGAAATATTCATAAATGTAAATGAAGTCCCATGCGCTCGTATCGTTTGGAACTGTTCCAGACTTTTCGTACTGTTCCAGTGTTCCACCGTGTCACGGTTCCCTGGTTTTAGCGGTAAACAAAAAGTTATTTAACTTGAATTACGCGACCGACGATAAATCGCAGGTGCATATAGAAATTTCAAAGGAGACCAGGTTTCAGAGTGGCTGCACGTTTTAGGTAATTTTTCAAAAACTCCCGATCTTCGAGCGCTGGCAGAAAATCCATAGAAATGTTGAAAAAAAAATTTTCGCCTCGAGTATCTTTCGAAGGATACAAGAAACAGAGGATCTTTGTTAGGGGGATTCTACCACAATTTGTCATAGTAGGATTTGGAGAATTTGTTAGATCCGATGGTGGCTAAGATGAAGTAGGCTGACAAATGCGATTTTTCCAGATAATCGAAAAAATCGAGATCTCGCATCGGTTGCAATCTACTGTAGAAGAAGAAAAAATAACCAGTGGATTCCATTTCTCGTGATCGACGTTCCGATTGTCGAAATGGCGGTAAGAAAATAGAAAAGGCGAAAAATGAGGTGGTGATAAATACTTTGAAACGGAGCAGCGCTGAAACTTAGAAATGTAAAGAGCTAGGAAAGTTGCCAGTTGCACAATTCCTTAACCGTAAGTAGAAGACACGCTACGTAGCTACTTTAATGACAAAGCGATTAAGCCGTAGGAGCCTTTGAGCGAGTTGCTCCTTTCGCCCAGGGACGCTCTCGCTTCTCACTGTCCTATTCCGCCTTTTCCAGTTTGTCTCGCAGGGACGCAGCCGAACAGCCCTGAACACCTGTAATTTTCCTCGCAGCGTAATTGGTCCCAGCGTTTCACGTCACAGAACTTTATGGTTGCATCACTTGACTGCACCCGCCAGGACCACCCCTATTTGATTTTTTGAGGTGGCTCATCTTGGCCATTTCGAAACTTCCTTTTTTCTCCCTAAAAAATTTTCTCACCGCTCAACGAAAAATCCTGGCTGAGAAAATGTACGAGTCGATCGCATTTTCAGATTTGTAAAAACACCGCGAGCAGTATCCTGACCTTAAAAAGATTCTTAAGGGTGGCTGATAGGGAAAATTTTTTTTGTTTAAATATTGGAAAATGGTGCCAGGGCTTTTGTGAAGACCGTGTCGGGTCCTTCCTCTCGATACGTATAATCCTTGATATTTTTGTTGGAAGGAAAGTCCTTGCCTGCAGGTTCACAACCCCTTAATACTTGCGACCCCTGCGCGAGGGATAAAAAAGTCCACCGGTTGTTTCTACCGAATGGGCAAAAATTTTTTTCCAATTGTTGCCGAATCCGTTTGTGTTTGGGTGCCTCGGGGGTATGATGATGACAATAATAATAACATGGAATTTCTCCAGTTCTCACTCGACACTCCCTTTACCCCTTTTCTCTCTTTTTCCTTTCGCTTCTCTATCCTCTTTTTACCCATGAATTGTTCGTACCTTTTGTCTTCTTTCATTGTTCGGTAACGCCACTTGGTCTGTTGTCACTTGGAAACCCTGGCGACCCTTTGGTCAATGTTAAATATTCAAAGGCGCAGTCTGAGAGGTGAGGTCACCTAGTAAAGAGGTCACCAAGTTTAAAGGTTTGACTATCATTTATCCCCACTCCGGCACGTCGCGTATAATAATATAATATGCAGTATTACTTTTCCTTGCCCCTCGGTCAATCTTTTCGATATTTATTGAAATTCCTGAAAACCCTATTTCTGGATAATACTGATATTAAAATATGATCTATGGCCTTTTTTGACTTATATAAAACACATTAAAATTATACATGGAATAATTCTACATGCCTATTCAGATTTGCAGACGTATGGTAAATACCTTTGTACTGCTGATGGTGCAATTAATAAAAGTCAGCACTTGTCGTTACTCAGGCAAATATTTTTTTGCTGACCCCAAAGAAAAATAAAAGTTTTCCTGCAAAATTTTGCATAACAAATACATTTATAGATGAACGAAAGATGGTTTACGTAGTTCAGTTATTCAGATGACACACATCAGATTTCCCTTTAATCCTTCACACTTGGCAAGTCCAATTAAAACAGCTTAAGAGCAAATATGACTATCAACGTTTCCTCATAAACCCTGACGTGACCCTTGCAAGCATATAAATCCACCCCATATAAGTAATGGATAAAGTAGATATATGCATGTACATATATACATTAATATATCTCAAAGTACTTCTACGCGAATTTTAATGATATCTAGTTTTACTATAATTGGAAGATTCAAAGGATTCAGGTCGAACAAAGTTAAGGGTCACGACTCAACGAGCAGCTCATCCTCGTTAAGGTCACGTATGACTGGATGATTAAATTTAAAAAAAATTCAATTCACCCTAACACGTGTGCCGAATAAAAACCAGAGTCACAGGATTATTTTTTGTCCCAAGCGAAACGCGGCATTGAAATGCAAATGAGATAAAAATAAAACTATTACCCGTAATTAACAAAGGGAACAAAAATGGCGGATGACTCTGCATCAAATTTCTTTAATATCAGTATATCGGGTGTATAAAAGTTTATAAAAAATAAAAAGCAACTTTAAGGCTTGCACGCATGACGTAAAATACGGCGAATCGCCCTGCTCCTATAAATATCTCGTAAAACGTAATAACTGCGGTAAGTCTAGAACGCATAAAATTCTTACTTCCAAGAGCATATATGACTGCAACGTTACGGTGTGAAGACACCTTAAATCTCTTATGGCTCTAGTATCGAACTAATAACCTAGAAGCTACGAAGTTTTCGGTCGCCCAGCCACATGACGCCCGGCGCCAGCAACCTTCCCCCCTCCGCCTCCCCCCATCCTGCATCCCTTGACCGAGTCAAACATATATATATATATATGAACATACCATCACTACTACCACCCTTCGGCACACACACACACACACACACACACACACACACACACATCTCTATCTCTAATGTAAATATATAAGTCAAGCTTGTCTAAAGTGCATTTCATCCCTGCTCAATGGTTTTTACAGAAATTTGGCGAGGTGGTTTATACTGGCTTGAATTATCCCCCTAGGTATTATTATGGATCCAATATAGTTCAAATGTCTAGTGGTCGATGGGTAAGCCTAAAGGGTTGCTTGTATGCTGGCTACGTTCATCAATTCATTTTGCTACATCGCTCCTATCGGTATATCGTTCGTGGTACGATTTACGATGCAGGAACGTAGATCGACGTCATATTAGACCAGAATACATACGGGATGCTGGGGAAGGTCTTGTCCCTATACATACATATATACTTGAGGGTTCAAGGGAATATTAATGATATTGTCCCTATGCGTTACACTCGCGGAATTACACGAGGGGATAATGAGACGCCAATCAGAATTTCTTGTACGGTTTGTCTTACGAAGTTATGAAAAATATCTCTGGCAAATTCATACGAAAAAAACATTATAGATCGTCATCGATAAATACAGCCTATGTGTATAGATTGAATGGCGTGTTCTGAGATTGGAAAAGAAAAAAACAATGTATAAAACTTTCGAGTGACATTTTCTGCGGCACTGCAGTCGATTTTTTTCTTCTTGCTCATTTTTTATTTCTCATACAAACATGTACTATTTTTTTTGTTCCTTTAAAAACTACCATGTTGACCATGGACTCTGTTTATATGTGTATGTGTTATATGCAGATAATATGTATGCACCGGAGAGAGGGTAGGCGTGTGTGCATGAAGACAGCACTAAACGACACAATAAATTTATTTCTTTACAGCTGTGGATTTACTGGGTTTGCTCGAAGCTGTATTCTGATAATAAACAGTCTTCTCTCTCTCTCTCTCTCTCTCTCTCTCTCTCTCTCTCTCGGTCTCGATTTCTCTCGCTCCGACTCTTCAGGTCTGTGCGAGCTTGTAATAACCCCCAAGTGAAATTAAACGACAGGCGGAATTAGCGTGCGTTATTTTTCTCTGTGTGGAACATAAGTTGCACTTAGAAATGGGAGGCTTGAGGCTTGGATGGGGTGAGAATAATTTCCTTGAGTAAAATGAGGACGTGATGGAAAGTACGCAATGTGAAAAGTATGGTAATGACTAATAACGTACGAACGTAGAAACGCACGTGATAAATATATACATATAAAAACGTGTAAAAGCTCAGATTAGGAGTAACTGGGCCATCGCGATTAATTGTTTCTTATAATACAAGTAAAAAAAAAATTAAAAAAAGGAAAACAGACCAATAATATCACCCTACGTGCTGCAAGTTTCTCAAGGCGCGAACCTCTCGTGCACTTTGGAAACTTCGACTTTGCTGCATTCGCGTGCCTTTCTACGTTCGCCTTGACGTTTAGTTACCGCGTACGATTGACGCACGTGTTTTGTTACAGGGTGGCCACTCTAAGAAATATGTTGGAGAATGAATTGTTGCAGGGTCATTCGTAGGGGTTGTTACTGCGAAGCTGTAGCTACGGCAAGGGTGGCTGAATCCTGGAAGCTGGAAGAAATCTAGCAGCTAAGGCATAAATTCGCTCTTGGGATACAACTCGTATAAATTCGAGAAATTCGAGTAGGGTTGGTGCTGACTGCGCGAAACCCTGACGCGCCCCAGTCGTACCAACCTACGTGCTGTACACACTCATGCATAATTTTATGAATCTTTTATTTATTTTTCGCACCTTCAATTTATCTTGAATCGCCTCCTTGGTTGCTGACTTGTATATATATATATATATATATATATATATGTACAGGGAAGACCCTTATTCCGTATTTTTTTCTTATCATATTTGACTCCTCGACGATTTCACCATTCGCTTCTATTTTTAACTGAATTTCATCTTTTTTTTGTTCACCCCCGCGTTCTCTTTCTCTGTGTTACGGGATGACATATTGTAAAGTCCCCTAAGGTTGGCAACGGCAAATCGACAGTCTAACGATACAAATGATAACTTTTATCAAGACACGTCTCGTAAAACTACGAGGGGGTGGACGGTACGAAGATTAATTTTGCTGCTACCCCCTGTAGCTAAACTACTTGGACGACCCTATATAGGAATATGGGTACTACCAACAACAACGTTTTTTCTCGTATCACTCGATCTACGTTGTCCTGCCTAGGGATTATTATTTTGCGGGAAAAAATCAGCATTTGAATGATAACTATCGTTATTCCTACCCGCTTCAGGGGGCAATTAAGTATCACTAGTCTAATTAGGATTTTATATGTAGTAGAAAAATATGGAGATGCAAAAACTTGATTATTAGTACGTTCAAATTTTTAAAAGTCGTAGGTATTTGGAAAATGCTTTTTTCTTGCTTTCTATTCATTTTTTTTTCATTCGTTCCTTCCTTACCTTTGTCAAAGTCAAACCACGACTTTTTAAAAATTACTGGTCCATTCCACTGATAAGAGATAAGAAATGAGGAATGAAGGGCAAAGGGAATGAAGCTCACTGGAGTCATAATCTCAGCGAGGATCTTGATTCCAGCCGAGCAGTCGAGTTTCCGGCTCTAAGCGCTGATTTAAGAATTCCACGGAGTCACGTTTCTTAGACGAAGGCACAGAGGCGTAAAATGAATAGAAAAAAGTTAAACGGATAGTTACGACCGTCGAAAGAATTTCCTATAACTCGAAAGCACTTTTTTTTATTGCAGCCCGCATCCCCCAAGGTATGCAGATACGCCCAAGACAGATTTATAGATACAGATATACGTTTGGCAATAGAGCTATTTTTTTGGTGAATTTTCTGAGTTTCATTCGAGCCAGAATAACACGATAACAGTGCAAATAGTTTTTCGACGTTGCACCAGAGTGAAAGATAAAGCTGGAGATATAATTTACTTAAATTTATGAACTACCTTTCCTTCTCTTCTCCATCATTTGTTCCGATCTTTTTACGCGGTGAAAATCTATAGAAAAACTTGGCCGTCTTCTTCAAACTTGACTCGCCGTCGCGATACCAGTGAAAGTCACGAAAGCCAAATCGCCCTCGACTTTACGAATGGCTCTCGTAAATTTGAAACGTCAAGCGAACGTAAATTCAGCCGCTCGCTCGCTCCGCTTCTGTGTGCTTGTTTGCGATCCCGTTGACGCACTATTGGGGATACCGCCTTTAGGCCGTTAGTCAGTGACATATTCAAAAGATATTGTTAAATATACAAAAGGGGAAGCCAAAGTGGGAGTTTCAATAGTCGCAGAGAGTAAAAGTCAGACAGGGATGAAGATTCTAGTCTCCGCCGATAATTCACCGATTCGGAGATACACGTATACTATACATATAGCGTCTCAGAGATCCAGATCTTGCCGTTTAATTAAGTCTTATCGAGCAAGAGATAAAGTTATACAAAGCTGGCATTATATTCTCTCGGCGGGCCCTGTACCTTATTCCTCGACTCCAGTTGGGTCTTACATCCCCAGAGCCTTTAGACAGTCCCTTTTATTAGTACCTAGCCCAGTCAGTTTCTCAGACTACCAAAGCCCTAACGTCTTCTCTATAATTATAGGGTCTTTAGCAATTTTAACGTTCTATATTTATTCCTGTACGGATACAGAGCGTTAAGTATGCCGAATATCCGATAATTCCTTAAGAGAAACCCTCGACCTTCCCGCCCGTGAATTTTGGATGATTCGCCAAAATCGTATTTTCCAACGTGTCACGATGCTTTGATCATCACTGGGTGTAAAATATGCTGGGAATTCATGAATTCCCCCACATCCCTCATCGTCTGAGCTAGATGTCCCCGTGGGCGAATCTTTAGAGATCGCTCGGGCGACGAACCGTTCGGGAGGGTCCACAGGGTGAGTTCATTGATGTCACGTGAGACGTTATTGTCACCCAAGCATAAGTAGCTACCCCTGTTAGGCGGATAGAGGTGTCGCTGTGAGGGGATGATTTTTTTATTTTGAAAAAGTGTGCATCGGCATCGATCGTTGCCGCAGTTCGCACTACCCGCTTTTCCCAGCCCTGGTGCGCGAAGGGTGGTTGCCTTTAGTCTCTGGCTAGAGCGAATTCAATGAATAATATAAGCAAGATGGCCGACTGGCGTAAAACAGCAAAGAGGCCGAGGCCTGTGTCAGTGGGAGAAAGCAGAGAAATTTTCTGTCGACTTTCTCCAAACAAATGTTCCTGCTTTCTAACCCTGGACAACGAGTGTCATTTCACTCTTGCTCGAGGGTATCTTAGATTACGCGTATCATGAGATTAAAGAATAATTCTATAGTTTCGTGCACGACAGCATAAGCCATGATAATTTCGATCGATGGAAATTATACCTGGTGGCCTTATATATTATTTGGCATACCCCAAGGCATTTCGTATCGTGCTTTGTTCACGAGCCCTGAATGCTTATGATGTTCCGTTAAGGGAATGGATTTGTTTAGATGTTATAACAAATCGAGTATAGCTAATAGGGCAATTAAGTTTCCCATGTCAAAAATAGCGCCTCCTGCCGGAGCCTTAATTAAATGATATTAAAAGGGATCGCTATAAATTTCTCTAGAACTCTGGGCTTGTGTTCTCAATTTACTTTGGATTGCTCAGCACTGTTACTCGTACTGTATACTGATTCCTCTTGAGAAATGCTTTGTCTTTGGGGAGAGAGAGGCAGAGAGAGAGAGAGAGAGAGAGAGAGAGAGAGAGAGAGAGAGAGAGAGAAACGAAGTCTCTTTCCTCTTTTTTTTTTTTTTTTCTTTTTGCGAAAGCACCCAGAAGGTTCGGCGGGCGTCTGGATTTCCTTGTCGGCTGTAAATTACGTTACGCGCGCCGCCTCGGAAACTCTGATGGGCTCTTAGGTAAATAATGGTCTTTTTCTTGTTTTTGGTAGACGGAAGCAAAACATGACGCGTAAGGTGCGTGCCTGTCAACATTCGCAGGAGTTATCTCTGAGTAAGAAAACTCGTAGAAAATACCTCGGGTGTCCAGGAGGATCATCGATTCTCCAGCGTATGAACAGTGCTTAAAGAATTACGTAATTATGACTGATTTCATAGTAATATGTTTCGCGCGATCGTCCCTCTCCATCCTGATAAATCCTATAGACACGTCATAGTATAAACTGTACTATCCGTGCAAGGGCGGAGCTTATGATTTCCTGAGTATTATACCCGACGAACTCTATAATCCTTAGCATTCTGACATTTCGACCTTTATTACCTTTGGAATGAAAAAAGGAGAGATTCTTTAATCGGTTTTGCATTAAAGCCACACCAGGATATACCCGGTGGGATCTTTTCGTTTCGGATTAGCCAAACGGTGCCAAATTCACGCGGTGGTACTGAGTGAAAAATTCTTAGGATTACCTAAAATAAAATTTTTCTTCATCAATGCCTTCTGAAGAATTTTTTGGAATCCCTTTGAACATGTGGATCCACGTCGGTGTCATCCAGGACACCCGGTATAACCTTAAAGAGGGACACGATGGAGGCTCGAATGTGGAGGACAATCCTCTTGAGGATTTCCAAGGGGTTGTCGGAAATATTTGATGTAAGGATAATGCGTTTGCCACTTACAATACGTGTCAGTAGTCAGTCGATCGATAGTGTCTTGCTTCAGTTTACTATTTTTCTTTCCCATTTTCCTCGGCTTCTCTGGCCGCTCTTGTCCAACTGTTCCACCTTCCGATGCTTCCTCAGCTTCAGCTTCCGGTTCTCCAGTCTCGACTCCTCTTCGCGGGGTCTTCGAGAAACTCGTGAGGGAAAACCTCCCCCTCTGCTATTTTCTCACGAACTCAATTTTTACTCTCACCGTTCACCAAACATTTTTCCAAATTTCTCGTGCTTTATTTGTACCACGGTCCGACTCCGACCTGAAGTCTAATGTTGGCACTTTATCTTTTTTCCCTTTTTTTTAACTTTTGCTCAGTGACTTTACTCTACTTTATTTTCCAACAGCTCGTATCTAGGAGGCGAGAAACGGATAGGAATTCAAAGTTTTGCGTTCCTATTTCCCGCAGAAGTGTGAGAGTACGACCTGCAAAAAATAAATTTTTTTTCTATTTTATTTTACCTCGATCACGAAATTATTATTTCAACGTGCAGAATCACTTGACACTTCGTTTTCCGATTTCCTGTCCGAAATGTAAAATTTATCGATCCAACCAGGCTAAAAATAAGTTTCTGAAAAGTAATTTCGGTACGAGGATTTCGTCAAGTTTTCACGAAGCGTCGCGACGCTAAGGGCAATCCCTCGGCGTATCCTGGGACTGTGAAAAGTTCCTCCTAAACGTTCCCTCTGGATTTATACAGTAAATTTGGAAAGTGTCGTTAAATTGAGTTAGCTACACGGATGCCGAGTCGACTGAGAGGAATCGCCCTGAGCGAATGTGGCGTATTGGCATTTCCTTATTTCTTTACTTTTTTTTTTTATACGATAAGAAAGGTCAAACCTATATTCGGAATTGATACTCGGACTGCTTGATTGTCATGAGATAATTCGAACTCTATCGTATCGATGAAATTTAGTGGGATTGATTTTTTCCCAATGCTTCTACGATTCCCACAGAGATTATTCATCGCGGTCGACTTATTCATTCTACACGCAACGGGAGGATTTTCGAGTTTAAGCTGTTACGTTACGTTATTCGCTCGTTAAGCTAAAAAGGGGTTACGAACAGTTCCGAACAGTTACGAGCAGACGATTTTCCAGGCCGCCTAAGCCTATCTTCCGGTTCGTTATACGGACGACTTCATCTTCAGGGATTGACTTGAAGGTAACAAGGCCCTCTATGTGTACAACGTACAATGTACACACATCGATACGAGCCTCAGCCGGCTGTATGCTTCGACTATCCTCGGTATAATATGCAATTACGTAAAATACACTTGGCACGATTTTCCAAGAGATCTCAGTGACGTCATCGCGCACGAAAAATTCCAAAAATTTTTTTCTTCCTATCAATTAAATTTTTTCGAAACTGTCATTCGTCGTAGCTTTTAATATTTTTCAAACAAAATTTTATCTCTTTTTAAGAGAAATAATAAATCCTGATGGGTGGAACGATTAGGTGAGTACCGTCATAAATGAAATTCCTTGAAAGAGAGAGATAATTTTCGTAAAATCCAAAAGTATTTTAATATGTCAAACGCAGGAATTTCGTGACTGATTAAATTTGACCCTTCTGAGCGTTCCGTCAGATGTGATTTTCATTCATGAGTTAACGCCAGCACCGTTAAGAACTTTCGTTTCTAGGAATAAAGACCCGAAGCACGCGCATGATAGCGTCGCGGCGCCCGGCGTCAGACTGCTTTTCTTATGGACGGCATTGCTGGAAGTATTTGTGGGTGGGGACGGGGGATATTTTGACGCTTGCGCAGAAACCCCTATTCGTGCACGGCTGCTGGATTCTTCCTGGTCCCGCCAGGCTCTCGTGTGTCCAAGCGTCGTGTGGCCAAATTACGCGACGCATCGCGTCACTGCGGTCAAGCCATTTTGCGAACAATGGCAAAGAAGTGGAAAGAATATCTCAATCTTCGAGCAGACAAAGTCGAGGACCTTATAAACCTCCTGGAACCTTTTACTCGGATTAAATGGTCGCGGAAAAGAAGAAACTCGTGAAATTACCTTAAAACTTATATGAAATGAAAATAATAATTCTTTATACGAGAAACAGCAATTTTTGAGAAAAATCGAAAAAAATACAAAGTTTTCACTTGGACACGATCCACCGAGAGGTACGACATGTTTAACCCGAAAGGTATCCCAGTCCGATTAAAAGGGGCTGGGTTTTGAGTATCTTTTGAAAGGACAGAGACAAAGGTACGGGCTTAATTGGCAGCGTTATCGGGAAGATTAGCCAGGAGGACTGTGGACGAGATAGAATTCACAAAGATAAGAGATAAAGTAAATCCTTACGTCAAACTAAAGGAAGAACGTCAAGGATCTAGATGCGAAGACACGAAGCGTAATTCGAAGAATCGGCCTTAATTTCTTTAAGGCGAATATTCATCGCTTGACTAAGCGACGTTGCCCTGTTTGTCTATCAACAAGTAGCGAGGAAGACTGGAAAATCTCTTGCAGCTATTATTTTTTTATGTTTCAAGATTATTTTCCTCCCTCGTGCGGCAATATTTTCCTATCTCGGCAGCAATTACTTGTAACTTCCATTTTTCAAGTTACGTATCTTCGATCTGACATTTGACGGGAGCTGCTTCCCTGACTCCGAACAACTCCTGAAGATCCTATGCATTGACAATGAAATAAATTACAACCCCCTTTAATAAGTTTCATCCCCTAGGAAGAATGCAGATCCCGTATCCCTATTTTCTCTTAGTTTCTGCTGGAATTAATTGAGGCGTCCGACGTATTTTTTTTGCATAATAGTTACTATTTTTCGTACCTCATTTCCCGCCAGTCTTTCTACTTGTATGCGGTGTCGTAATATTCTCCCAGTGGATGCCACTTAATTTACATACGGTATTCCAGGTGCGACTTCGTTAATTGCCATGATAATTTTCCGGACTCGGAAGAATGAGAATTTTCGAGCTTAACGAGCATCAAAACTTTTCATCTTACCTATTCAATTTCTGTAGGTGTTTCCGTGCGTCGCTGCGGACGCGGAATTGCAAATCGCTCGCGATTCTCCTACTTGGCAAAACGAATAAGGAATTCGGTTGTTTGCATAGGGAGATAAGGGATAAGGAATAACGGTTGCCTTTACGCAGTATGCGGGTATTTACTCGGAAATACTGTAACATCCTGTGGACTCGAAACAATGGTCCATTATAATGTAAGCATTATTCGTGTGTGCCTACCTGCTGTGTCTGTGTGCTGCGTGTTTCTCCACGGTGGTGAGGAGCAAAGAGGAGCCGCCGAGGAAACCAAAATAAATTTTATTATGGCGTGTTGCGTCACCCTGACGGAATTTTAAAGACTTTAATTATGATGGATTAATTTGCGTAATATTTTGTCTTCCATATTTGATGCTAATTAGGCTGGATGGAGGTGGCGAACGCTGGGCGTTAATTAATCCGGACTTGGAGCAATTTATAAATAAGCGTTATGGCGAGAAAGCAAGTGAACGAATTTCTCAAAAGGGAGAAATTAAAAAAAAATGTTCCCGTTCAAAATTCATAGAACAAAAGTATTTTTTTTCTCTGAATAGGGAATCTTCGATTTCTTTAAATCATTCTGGAATTTTATTTTATCGCGAATAACAGATAATCTACGTAAAGTTTTTGGGAAAGTATCGCTCGCTTGTAAACGAACCGTAAATCATTGAAAGCGAAGAAAATCGAGCATCGACATTGGACCCGTAATTTATTCCACCCATAAACACAAGGATTGTGGCTTCTTGGAAAGCTTTCAAAGTTTTCATATAAAAAGGAATAAGACAGAGGGTAAAAGGAAGACTGGGAGAGATATGGACCAGACTGTCTACCTCAAAAGTTCACAAAAACGAGAAGAAGAAATCGGAAGATGTAAGAATTAATCGGACTAAAGTTCGAAGCAAGCCTTGAAAATTTTGAAAAATAAATTTTTTTTCCATATTTTATCCGCTCGTCCACCCGTGTCACTCGGCTTTATCTCGCATTGCTAAAGACTTACCCACGTTCCTCAAGCACGAGGAGCTAATTGTTAACGAGCTGGAGATTAATTACTACAGCGAATAACTTTTTCAAATTGTAATTTAACGACATTCTTACGAGCAGCTTTTAACATAATTGTTTCCTATTTATCCTCTAAGATGTTTTCAATCTTCTCATCTTATTCTTCCTCGTCACTTCCTTTTTCCAATTATCATTTAAACTTCCAAAGTCAGATTTGAATTTTAGATTGATCGATTCTACGCCACTGGCTCCCTGATAAGAGATAAAATTTAAAGGCTAGTAGAGTTTCGATTAGCGATGTAGGAGCAATTCTTATCCCCATTACTGTGCTACTCATTGACGTAGTCGCTAGGGTTAGTCAAAATCAAATTTTAAGTTAAAAATTGAAATCCTATAGTAACACATTTGCATATATGTAGAATAAAAAACGATCGTTAAAATCCCAGGAAGGAATCTCGCAGCACATCAGAAAAGCAGCTTCGTGAACGGGATTTGAATTCCAAGCCCAAGAGAACGTCGGTCTTTTATAATCTAACGGGTAGTTCCTCCTTGAAGTATTGAGCTAAAAAGGAAAACAGGTAGGTCACGAGGGAGTAAAAAAGAAATGTAAAAAAACGGTTCCCAGTCAATTCCGAAATACCGTAGAAACTTTTGGAAGCAATCAAAGGGTCGTATAGCAAGTGGCCATTCAGCCTTGCGAAATTTGGCCAAGTTGCTGATCGACAAACCTTAGTGGGGGGGGGGGGGGGGGGGGGGGTTGAAATTGGTGGGGTTAAAAGTTGATCGAGTGTCTATGCCGCCGTTTTCTTGGACATTACGAATTACACGATCCACATGATGTGATCGGAAGCTGAATTAACCCCGTCGCCCCATTGGCGCCCTTGTAAAGGAGGAGGGAAAAAAAATAAAGGATGAAACGAAGAAAAAGAAAAGAAAACTCCCCTGTTGGTGTCTGTCCTCATATATTTTTTTGCAACCCCCCTCTCCCACCCCTACTATCCCGATCGGAGTAGAACCGAGGAAGAGGACACGTGGGCATATATATTTCATATGGGCTGGTGAAAGTGGTGAAGTGGCCTAAAAATAAGTAGGGCGCATCGACGTAGTCAGGAAGCTGATTTTGTTTTCGCAAACGACTGGAGGTTACTGCCGCATCCGCACAGAAAGGGGATGGAGGATGGTTGACTATTGTAAGTCAAGGGAAGAATAACCCTAAGACGTTCTCCAAGTTATTTAGGAGCCTGCCCGATGTGAGCGTTGCAGGAATGAGAAAGGAGAGAAAGGGAAAAAATAGAAACCAAGAAGGATCAGCGAAATAAAAGATCCTAAGGAAAGCCAGAGGGGGTTGAGGGTCGAAGGTGACTTTTGGTCGTGGATGTTAACGGGAGGGGAATTCGTAATTGAGAAAGTTCAACTTACTCGAGCACCATTAAAACTTACAAATCCACAAGACAGATTTTCAAATAGACTTTTAAATATTTTTTAAAATTTTGTCAGTGAGATTTTGATTAGTGAACTTTGACCGGTTCCCCTTTAAGACCAAATGCATTTAAATAAACCGAAGGTCACGTTCGCTGCTTCATTTTACCGGAGGAATACCACCACTCTGACCTGGGTCGTGTAATTTTAGCAGAGCCTGTACGTAGATCAGTATGAAGATTATAGGTATCCTGTCTATCTGTAGTGCCCGAAGTACCAAAGGATAAACGTGAAATTCAGCGGCTTGTCAAAATGAATTCCGAGTTGATTAGAACCGACTGGAGTGACTAGAGACGGACGTCATTACTGGTCAGGAAGTCCTGTTAACTAGAGCCAGTAAGGTACCTACATGATTACATAGTTACATAATTACATAGTTACATAGACGGAAGCAATTTGCATTGAGTAATTCGGTAACGCGCTACTCGATAATCCCTACCGTATTGGCCGAATAGATAGACTAGGCATAATCAAGAATAACTGTATCGCCGAGGTCCCGTATACGTAGAAGATGCACCTACGACATTGGAATGTGAAACCCCAAAGACACGTGTGAAAAACTATCTCAAGTATGTACAGAAGTTCTGTGAATTCCTATAAGAAAAAGTTTCTTCGTCGCTTTGGCTGTATCGCCGGTTGCCTGCACTCGGCGCAAGACTCGACCGAGTCTCTTGGTTTTCTAAGAGAAGAAGAAGAAAAATAATAATGGTGAAAGAGGAATCGCACAGTCGTTAGAATTATCCCAGAAAGGGGAGCTAAATAAAGAAAAAGAAACTGTACTTGAAATGACAGCCACTTTGACGTACCTGCGAGATGACAAAAGTAGCGTGAGATTACGTGAACCTCTGAACTCATCATGGAGACTATACCATTATCGGGAACTGGCTCGATCTCGAGAGGCCATTTTGCACTGTAATGAAAAAAGGTGAAATAAATAGTAACGAGACATCAAGTTCTCTTGAAATGGTCATTATGCAATTCCCAGGAGCCTCTTCGAGAGGCACCAGCCCTTTTCCGCGTCTCCTCGGTTTTTCATTACAGAATTCTTCGGACGATTATTTCACTGTTGTGCATTTCAATATTAAAATCAATTATAAATTTGTCCCACCCACCGCGTGCTGATTTCAATGCAATATTTACATTGTTTATTGCACGTGCTATCTGATGGTAAACAATGGGAGCGCGAACGAGGCTAGAGATTCCATAAGAGTTGCGAGGGGCATCGCGTAATCGAGAGAGCGTCGCGACGCCTTCTGGATATCATTACACCCAGTAACAGTAACAGTAACAGTAGTTGCTCGGGGGGTTCGGGTGGCCCGTAAGGATATCCTCGCCACCCTGTATCGAGCGAGAACCGCCCAGCCGAAGAGGAGCAACCCCCCGCCCTTCCTCTCTGGAGCAACCCTCCAGATCGACCACCGCCAAGATAAAACGGAGATAGGAGAGAAATAGAGAAAGAGGGTTGTAGAGGGGGGTAGGCCAGGGGGTAGGGCCATATCGCGTCACGCCATTCACTAGCCACCCCTTTCCATAACCCTGAACTTGCTTGGCCGATGTCATTGGGAAAAATTGTGCAACCCTTTATATGGGTGACGACTTTAAAAAATATATCAGCGTCGAGTATAGGGGTTGTATTGCAAGTACTTAGGATCTTTTTCGTTTTGGGGTGGAGTCTCGACTTTTTGAGTAAATCAGGCCAAATGCGATATTCTCATAGGAGTTTACTCCCTTATCGTTTTATTCGATTACAGAAAGCTCAAGGGGCTGTATCTCGGCACGGGCTGTGCTTTAGGGGTGGCATATATGTATGTATGTATATGATGTGGGCTCTCAAATAGGATTTGTATATTTAGTTAAATCCAAGATACGATGGGGTTGGAATAGATAAATTGGAGGGTGGTAAAGGTTAAATGAGATTGGCCAGTCTAGGGGTTGTCCTCTCGGTTTTACCTTTTGAGGGTTGAAATCAATGGCCGCTGCAGTGGGGAATTTTGAGAGTTGATGACTGGGAGGGATCCGATGGAAGGAATTTCGTAAGGGTGCGAACGCCAAAGTGCCCGGCGATTCCTCTAGGAGTCCCCAAGTCTCTTAGCCTACAAGGACTTCCGTAAAGGCTGCTTCCCCACAAAACAGAAAGCCCCTAACTATTTTACTTGGAACAGGCCTCACTCCTGCGCTACCCAGCTGCTGCTAACTTGATATCCCGCAGCCTCATCCTCAGCCTTAATTGATACCCTAAATTACAAGGGTTTATTTTCTCTGGCGGCTCTCACACTAATCCATGATTCTCCTGCAATTTCTTTAAATCCAGACACGGTCCATCGATTCGAAATCTTGGCCAATTTTTGATTTCACCCATGTGATAAATTTTGCAAAATTTCCAATTTTCAATTATTGACAAATAAGGACAAATCGTTCACATCAGGATTCAAGGTAACTGATTGGTTTGTGACTAATAAAATTATTCGATCTTTAGTATCCAGTGATTGATTTATTCAATGATTTTCACATGCATGACGAATTAATTTATATTTACGAACATGTATTTTCGGTATGGTAGGTTTTCATTTAAACATTCACAAAATTGCGTACACATGTTTTTACTTTATTCATTCGCCGTTTGTCTGTCTTTTTTTGTCACGGAAAACGAAACTACACACATTTCCGCTTGCGTCAGGTAAAAAAAAGAAAATGAAATCATTAAACGTCCAATTGCATTGAAAAGATTGCACAGGACGACTCGTATCACCAATAGTTTGGAGCAGTAAAGAAAGAAGAATAAAAAGAGAAAAATCTAACGACCGCATGGGATATTTTTCCCATTCAGGATTCCTTACTTTTTTTTGCCCCATGACGTATACATATTAGACGAAACCACTATTATCTCCCTCAAGATAATTCCAAGTTTACGGAAAAATCTTATCAGCAAAAATAATTATACTAATTCACTCAGTCCCTCAATGGAGACCAGTGCAATCTCAAAAATTCTCTGCAGAGCGTCTAGGATTGATTACACACCATCATGGAATGATCCATTGCGAAGAAAAGCTCGTGATGACTTTTCTTCAAAAATGGCGTCGGGACGCTCGTCGTATCAGTAGTAGAAAAATTTAATGGCAGTCATCACAGATAAGTAAAGATTCAATTTTCCACTGTTTCTTTCTCTCTCCCTCTCTCCCTCCCTCCTCCGCGCGCTATTCCCACGTCAAAGAATAGTAAAGAGGACTGACGCCTCGGGTCGGCTTATCCAACGGAATAAAAAGAAATCTCGCATCAGTAGGTCTACAGCGCCGAGACGCCATAACGTAGACAAGGTTGGGCACTGTCGTTTCTCTCTTGGCGATGATCCCGGCAGCGCCCGTGACATCGCTAGACGCTGGCACGCGTTACGTGGCCGGGCGTTGCGACGGCGGTCGTCGGTGGTGTCGTCGTGGTCGTGGGCCTCGGTATGGGCGAGTGCTTCATGGGAACACCCCTACCGTTTCTACCCCGTGACCCCCAGGGCCATTGGAGGGTTCGTATCAGTGTGTTACGAAAGTCTTCGGAGAACAGGCAGTAAATGTAGAACGTTATGGAGTAGTTGATCACCTCGAGAAGATTTGCCAGGGCTCGGAAGACCTGCGGAGAAATAATGTCCCGTGCAAGAAAAAGAATTTGGGCAAAGAAGAGAGACGAGGGGACTGGGTGTGGGTGGTTGGCTTCCCTTGTACCAGATCCTGGTCGGCAACAAAGAGGAAAAGATTGGGAATCTACCTATACACATACGTATATGTATACAGACAAACGGAGAATTATTAATGTCCCTAATAATACGAAAGTGTGATAATAAATCTCCTCACCTGATAAGGATACAGACTGAGATTGCTCTCGCTAAGAGTGACATTGAGAATGACCATAGGACTGACGCAAACCAGGAAGAGGATGCTGGTGCTGCCCAGCAACAGAATCAATCGTCTCTCCTCGGCGAAGATCCTGGGATCCTCGTCGCTGCTCACAGTCCTCGAAAGCGTCATCCTCCGTCGGCGCTCGCAGGATCTTCTGTAGACTATCATGATCCGTAGGTTGAACCCGGCCAGTAGAATGGTCGGCGCGACTTTAAAGACGATTTCCAATACGACTTTGTATACCTGGGATAAGTAAATTCGTGCTTTCTGTGTATAAC
>JASANN010000219.1:139041-168946 GCA_031762395.1 Calameuta pygmaea | reverse complement strand
GATAAGTGCACACGCGGCTGTAACGAGGAGTGAAAAATTCATACGTCACGAGCTCTAAATGCTGCTGGTCCAGAATTTAATATCGCAGAATGAATATTGCGCATAAAATCTTTTTACAATTTTATAATTCTGTCCAGTAGCTACTATTATGGTCGCAGCAATCAGGCGTTACGTTGGTTTGCGGCGAGGGATGCCAAAAGTCAAGAGATTTTAAGAAAAATAACGAGTCGAAAAGATAATAATTTGAAAAAAGAGAGAGAAAAAGAATTGGAGGACCCCACAATGGAGATATAGAGGATAATTTATTTACGAGAGGTAAATGCGCTTCGTATCCTGGTTAGGTACTTTGTAGGTAACTGTAGGTGGAGTACCCAGAGCAAGTACAAATTGAGCACAATTACTTTGGCCCCGCATCAAATAGCAGCCGGCTCCCCGAGCATTTGGCAGGAGTTTCGCGATAGCTACCGTATACAGCTGCTATACGTATAATATATGTATACAGGGATATTCGAGTAACACGCACAAACTGAAGTTGATTCTACAATAGGAATCAAATGGAGATGCTAACTTCAGTTGGTACATTTGACCTGAATAAGCCTGTATACTATACTGTAAATAACTACTGTTCGCACACTGTGATAGAGCTTAGCGTCACTGTATACTTAGCCTCGTATTATCTTTTTTCTTTAACGCCCATCCGGGGTAGATTCTGCTTCCTTGTAATTTACGTACAAAAGCTCGTTTGGTTGGAGTACGTAATTCTTTTGCATGAAAGCAAAATAAAACGAGTGCGAAAACGAGATTAATATTTTAAACTGTGGGTTTTTCCGACCTTTGTAGATTATCCTTAAAGCGATCTACTTACCAAGCTAATCTGGGCTTTTCACAAGCCGCTCGTGGCAAAGAGCAAATGTGGACCGCGAAACGATAATGTGAGCACAGATCGCGTGTGTCTACGCATGAATAAGTAAAGCACGATATAGGAAGTCAAGGAACTCGAAAATAACGTGAAATAGGTAAACTAAACCTTTTTCGTGAAAACAATGACATTTTCATATAAATTATGTGAGACGACCGATTTTTGGACTTTTAAAAAATCCCTTTCTCTTTTATCCGAAAGAAATCTAAATAAATATCACAGAGTGAATTCGTGACGACTATCGCATTTGACTGTTCTATTCGAATTTGATCGACCTGTATTGTACGTATCGTATGTCTATCTAGGGATCGAAGGAACGAGTATCGATAATGCATCGCGTGCAAAGTAATGTAATTGAATTTTCCCGAAGCATTACAGTATTACGCAAGCATGGAATAACTTTATTCCCAACTGCCTTGCTAGGAAAAAATTGGCCACGGGTACAGTTGGTATCCATGCTAACTTTGTCTCATTAAAATATATACATGTATGAAAATTGTATAATATATGGTTTAATAAATATCGTTACTCACCCCTCATATAAATATAGGCAGTGCCGCGCATGTTACGTCTGGTCAGAACAACGAGATTCAAGACGTTTCCAATTATTCCAAGACAGCATATTATTGGCAGCACTATGCCGTAGCTGATTCTTTTAAGGGTGGCTGTTCTTGGATCTTCCAAGATCGAGTCGTCATCCGGAAACAGGCATAAACGTATGGAGTCCTCCGTTTGGTTTTCCATATCGGCCATTTTGAATTGTTCCTTCTGCGTGATTTCTAGAAGGGCCGGAATTTTTTTTTTCACTTTCGCAGATACCGTACTGCACTACACGTATATCGCCATTAAATCATCCCCTCCTCGTTATCCCCCATCCCCATGTACACGGGACATATATTCTTCCCGTTTTTTCTTAATCTTCCTTTTTCCTCACTTTTACCAATTTTAGGACTTACCACCCTCGTAGAATCCTCATCATTCATACTTCACTATATTAAGACCCTCAAAGTGTGCCGATTAATTTTTTTTATTTCGAATGTCGTAGAACACTTTGTTTTTTTTTTTTCTTTCGAATTATCGGCGTCCAAGATAATGCTTTCTCTCTTGCTCCTTATTCCTCTTCCTCGGGAATGTTCAGCGTTTCTCCGTTTTGTGTTGTTTCACATGTGAATATTTTCGAGTCGCTCTTGAACGATTTCATTCGTATTAATTATCTTCTCATTATCGTCCAAGGAATTACGCAACGCGTTTAGCATACAGCACGCGTATCACGTTGCTCACATTGACCTGATAAGTTATTTGATTCGAACCACGTCCACGGTATTTAATGCTCGATGAGACTGCAGTTTTAATAAACATTGCTAAGCGGATTCCGCCTCTTGATCCTCGAAGAATTAATAGGAGTAGTCAAGGAGATGTTGATATTTTATTACTGGGAAAACACGGCTCGTATCTTGCGGATCAGTTCACGAGGTTCAGCCTCGACTTTTTGGATATCACTGGTAGAAACCGATGGCAGTGGCGATTGTACCTGAGAACAGAGAATGGAAATATTCTTATCAGTATATGATAACCGATCGAGAAAGATTTCCAGGAATAGCACAGAATAATTCGGATATACTGGAAAATTGACTCCGGCAAAAGACACGTCTGATTCCAGTGTAACGCCGGATTAGAAATAAAGTTCTGCATCGTAAGTGAGGAAACGAAAGTTTTGATATTCCAAGGAAAAAGAGAAAGAAGAGGAAAAAGAAGAAGATCAGAGTCGAGGAATTCTTAGAGGAAATTTCATGTGCATTCTCGATTTGAATGGGATAGGATAGTTTTGGGGCATTTGAAACACAGGGGGGAAAGAGAAGGAAGGAGAAGGTAGTAAAATCACAAACGAGAGAGAAAGAAAAAAAGAAAATTGGTCAAGGACTCCGCTTCTCAGGAAATCAGTTTACGAGGTTGGTATCCTTCTGCATCATCCCTGTTAACGGGACTGGGTCAACCTTGACTCCTGACCAAACCCAACCTAACCGGACTTCCTACGGTAAAATGATTTTGGAAAATAAAATATCCGACGTCATTGAAATAATAAAATTTCCTTTTAAAGAAACGGCTGACCTGGAATGATCTCGTGCAAAGAAGAAATTACGTAACGATATTAAATAATCCAAGTTCACGATAAAGATACACAGACAGAAAGAAATACGGAAGAAACAAAAAAACAGCAATTAAGGGAGTAGGGAATCAAATGAATTTAGCTTGGAAAAGAAACAAGAGTGAGAATTCATAATTTGGATGAAAATACAGCCAGACTTTTATTTTCGAGGGGAAGCTACCCTTGACCACTTTAACCCAGAATTTGATCCAGGGACTCGCGTAGCCAAACGTTTTCGCGTAAAACAATTTTTAGACCCGACGTCAGCGAGTCCCGAACTTCTTCCTAATGTGAAAAAGAATCGTTGCCCGCGGATAGCTGAACGACCAGGAGACTTGACATTCGGTTAAGTGGTTAACGTAACCACAGGCCTTGAACCTCGTAATTTCTATCCCATTAAGCTGGATTACAGATGCAATACCTAGTGGCTGGCAGTTCGTGTGTGTTTCTCTTGGCGCAGCTGTGCCCAAGTCCTTGTAAACGCAGCTGATGCTTTCAACTGGATAAAAAGTCAACAATCAAAAATAAAAAGTAAAAAAAGAATGGCGGATCTACGTTGTTTCCTTTTAGCACTTTTTTATTTTTTATCTCTCCCTCACACCAACCCGCCAGCCAGGCATCCAGGCAGTCAGGCAGTCGGGTAACCAAGCGTCTCTTTACGTATGTATAACTGTCAGCTGTACGTGAGGAGACTCAACGATTATTAGTAGCGAGGTTATCAAGGGAGCCGCAAGTACTTCGCCGTGGTCACTCAGCTGCATTTCTATACGAACTCAACTTTTCCAATTGCTACTCAGTGCTACGAGTAGCATCTCGATAGAGAAGACTCGGAATTTCCATCGTCGTCTAACACCAGGATCACAACAGAAGTAGCTCAGAAGTACATCTATCCTCTTGGTAAGTATCTGAGGAGCTTTTCAAAAATATGGATTCCTCTGGTTACCCCTTTTCCTTTCTTCAATGTCCTTATCGAAAATCTAGTGAAAAATGAATTCGTTCCATCCTACTGGTACATATGCTTGCATCTAAGTATATACAGTATAGCAGTGACGTAACAATGGCAGAAAGAGTGTCAGAGATTCCTGCACGAGGAATAGCGATACAAAACATATCCGACATGGAAAAAATTGCTGGAAAAATTGCATAAGTCACCAAAGTGGATGATCGCCAAGAAAAGCTGAAGGTAGATAAATCCCTGTTCTATCCATCAGCACGAGTTCCCGCTATTACCGTCGTGTGATATTAATCAGCTTCTATAGGTTATTGTCAGCCCGATCGGTCATGGATTGTCGTCGCGTTCACTGTGTTGAGAGGAAACTTTTAACAGCAATAGTTTCCGAGTAATACCTGCAAATTGCTGAATCAGTCTAAGCTAAATTTGAGTAATCTGTTTTGAATATGGTCCTTGAATCGCCCTGTAGAATTCACCTAATCAGAAATTCCAGTCCCGTTCCAGGAAGCTGATCCAGGAACCGCTGCTGGGTCTCCCAAAGGTCCTGTCAAGGCGTGAGTATGTATTTATCTGTAGACACATATTGAGAAGGAGGATTCGGCCAGGATAGTAAGAAAAGTAGAAAGAGTCACAGCGGAAGAACGTACTGTTATTATTGTTGTCACCGTAAGAAGGGAGGGGGGAAGGGGATTTCTAGACTTACTAGAAATCTGATATAACGTGTGATAAATCGCGACAGGGTTGTTGGGACCATCCAACCCCCTTTGCTAGCAGCGATTACTTACGGAGTTGAGTGGGTGAATCTGGTGTGTCATGGTGCGAATTGCGGGGAGGGAGAAAAGTAGCTGGGATAAGGGATGAAAAGAGCCTTAATATAAAATCTGATAACGTAATCACGCACGGTCGCAATATTTTTGGAACTTCCTCAGGAAATGACATTTGCGGGTGATACTCTTTCTCGGGATCACCCTTCCCTTTGTTTCGTGCTGAAATGACACTTCGCGAAAGAGGAGTAACAAAAACAAGTTGACTTACCGTCCTCCTTGAACCACCCTGAGAACAGTGACGAAATTTCGACAAATGTTTATTCAGGGCAAGAAAGATACTCTACGTTGTATCGAGTAAACTGGAAGTGTTGACAGGATTACTGATCGAATCAAAGGGTTAAAAAAGGAGCAGGAAAGGCTGACGTATGCATTCGCGACAACAAGTAACTTCGATTCCGGGAAAAAGAAAAACATAACTTCCGGGCCGGAACCGTAAATTTTTATCGCACGTGTAGGCACTGAGAATTTAAGGAAATTTCCAGAGCCAGCTGGGACGCGACGGATGTGTTCCTGAAGTCGCAAATCGGAACTCGCGACGAGTCGCAAATATATTGTACATTCAAATTTGCCACGGAGTCGCGAGCTGAATTCACATTTAAGTTAAGGAAAAACTGTGAGAAACTATGTGACTCTGACAAGAAGAAAAAGAAAAAGGTCAAAAGTCGAGCAGAATCAGCATAATCATCCAAGTGACCCATTTCGTGCTATCTCCGAGCTCATGTCGTTTATTCATCAATTTATTTAATTCGGCTACAAAATTCAATCCTCCTGCTCAACCCTTCACCCTGCTCCGTTAGGAGGTGCAACTGAGTACTTTCAAAATAACTTCCGCCAATGCATACTTGGACTGAATATCTCGAGCATGAATTTATCATTGTTTAAGAAAGCACAACTACATAAGATTTTAAGATGCCCTGTTACATTTCACAGCATCCGGATTTACGTGCTAAATTATTATTTGTTCAAAATACCGAAGCCAAACTTGTCGCAAACTTGGAGCTTCCAAGATTTCCACTTTGAAAATACCAAAGTATCACGAATCACGCTTAGTACTACGACTACCCTTACGGCTGCACCCCCCTTACTGCACCCCCTGCTCCCAGATGTCTCTTAGGACGATGGTAGATATTCGTATTAAAAAAACCATGACTTTTAAGAAAATACGAATACATCCAGCTGCGGTAGCAGCAGCTTTTTATTCACGAATCGCTTTCCCAGGGTAAATAAACTTTTTGTCGACCCGATCTAACGTCCGCCAGGTGGCGTTTAAGACTTTAGTTTGGGAGCCCTAAAAAGAGGTAAAATCCTCCTCAGGGCTAGATCATCCCCGAAGATGATCCAGCATCCCTGTAGATTGTTTAGAGTCTGTTGGACTGTCGTGAGGTAAAGAGCAAAGCTTCGCAGTTATTGCACCTCGTGTGACATGGGGAGTAATGGTGTCCGGCCAAGCAGCTCAAACTTTCGCAAAAGCTCGCAAATACATGAAGTCGTTACTGCGACTAGGACTACCCCTAGACAAATTGGATATTCAGCTTGGCAGAACTTGCTCAAGTTAATTAACGCGGATTGCGTAGTCGGTGCATGGATGGATAACGAAGCTAATTAGGCTAATTGCGATCGTGCAGTCGCAAGCGATCGTACCGATCTCCGAGCCTGTCATCACTGTCCCGTACGTCCTGCTTTCGGCACCCTAGCCTTTGCGTTCCGTAGGACGGTCAATTTCATTGGCCAATATAAATTTGAATCGTTACGAGTAATTATTAGCGCGTCAGAGAAATATAATTTTAATTAAAAAAGAAAAAGGACAAGCAAAGTGAAAATAAATATTGAAAAGCAGTTCTCCTTCATAATGGATTTTACTTCGTGGATTTTTCTCCTGGGAAAAATAACATTGTACAGCGTCAGGATGATACACTACTATTCCTATATATGTATAGCGACCTACGTAATGCTTTAACGGATATTACTTCTTTTTTTGATTTTATTTTTCTTCCTTACATTTTTTAAAAACCCCCCGCAAATCAGTCAGGGGCTTGTAGGGGATCTAGGTAAATCCATTAAATTGGAGAAATCGAAAAGATGAGATACCGGCGTCGGCGTCCCGACGCTATTGTAAAAAGTTATCCGTCTCCTATTCGTATACGAATAAAAGAAAATTGAGGGCATTAAGCAGAATCGTATACTGTAACGTTGCTTTTCCATCTCGCACATATATTTACCGCAGGGCTACACAAACGAGATTCGGAATATTTTGATTTTCCTCTGTAGTAAACATGGGATCATCGTTCCCAAATGTAAGCGGTGCACACGCGAATTGATTCCGCGGAGTATTTTATTCGTTTGAATTTATTGTACGGTTTGCGGAAACCTTCGCTTGGTGTAGGATTATATATACCATATATGTAACGATTTTTTTATTCTGAAATATAAATTCATTTAGTAAAATATGAGAAAAGGATTGTAAATTTGAAAAACTCAATTCAATCATTGTTATTTGAAAATATTGTGTAATTGGTAAATTTTGATTTTCTCTTGGAGTTGGACGTAGGATTGCCTAATTATAGCGCGTTAATTTAACCAAGTGTAAACCAGCTTAGAATGCAAGATTCTCAATTCAGAATTGAAGGTACTTTAAGACCGACGATTAGTCCCTTCCTGGTGCTCACTGAACACAGTATGAATCTGCTTGGAAATTAAGTCCTGCGAATTGAAGCTAGAATCTGTGTGGGATAGAGTGATTTTATTTATAATTAGATTTTGAGGAAAATAGAAAGGGAGAGATACGTACGTACCTAATAGCAACGAGAAACGTGGATAATAAGGATAACTTTTAGAGAGACTCATCTTAATTGAAATGTTACCTGTAGAAGTTTCACGAAAGCTAGAAGAAATTTATGCAGTGTCGCCAAGTGAATTGGGAATGTAAATCCCTAGACAAATTCCTGGAATTCACCAAGAAATTCACACTGGGTGTATCGTATATACTTTCACTAGGTATTCGGTCTTGCCGAATGGACCTCCTTTCTTTTTCAATCATTCCTCGCTTTTCGATTCCACCTTTTATGCGACTCATTTCTTACCATGGAACATTCTTTTGAATCCGACTAAAACTTAATTTTCAATCTGGTATTTTTGCGATTGCAGCATTCGATTACTTCGTCGGTCAGCAATAAAATCAGAGTCGGTCAGCAATGAATCTCATTGAAAAGGTGTATGTGGAAATCTCTTTGTCTGACGAAATGAGAAAAAAGCCTTGTTGTTAGTCGAAGGATGCTTATTTTTTGTCCATAAATTTGTAGAGCATAAATCAAGGACCCGATTGCCAGAGTAAAAACACTTCGGGACGGACTCCATATAGATTAGGTAGCAAAAGGAGCCAGTTGCAAAGTCAAATATTCGCCTCTGGTCCAGAGCAAGAAGATTCGTACATGTTAATACTAGGGTCCAGCTATATGTAGAAATAGATACACATGTCAAGCATCTAGCAGGATACAAGAAATGTACCCCTTAAACTTAAGATAAGAGATACCAGAATGAGCAACCCATAAGAAACTAAATGCCTTCCCAATGTCAAAGTAAAAGTCGATTAATTGATCGACTGCAAAATAAAGATTAATTAATATCTGTCGATTAATGTTATGAATTTGATAATTGAAATTTCATGTAAAATCGTAATAAAATGACCAATGGTACGGCTAGTTGAAAAATGTAATTCGTCTTTTTCAAAAAAGAAAAAAGGGAAATGTAAATGGGAGTTGAGATTATTTCTAGCTTTGCGGAAACGGCACGATAATAAATTAATGTGTCACAAATGTTCTCGTCGGTTCGCCGTACCTCGTTTCTACTTGAACTCAACGAATCAGTAGTACCTACTTCACGGCCTCCGGCAGTCTGTAACAGCCTGTAGTACTCTATAGCATGCTCCAGAATGTGGACAGCCCTAGAATGGTGTTGCTGGCGAATCTACGCGTAATGTCCCCACCTTTGGAAGAAAATTAATGTTCCGCAACGAACGAACGAATTTCGCACTTATTTACGGAAGCGAAGCCGAGTATTTTCTCAATTTGCTCGGCATTCGCTGAGCGAACAAGAAGCTGGATGGAATAATCGGAATAGCCTGTTGCTTTAAAATTATCAGGCAGAATAAGAAATTTCTTTCTTGGACTGATCTGCAGCACATATTTTACCAATTTGAATATTTTACTTTTCACGCCAGCCGACATAAGGGTAAAGCAATTGATTTGCAACATGTTTCCTTTATAGAGTGAAAAGGGGACTGAATTTCCTGTTGACTTTCCACTGGTTAACTTGATTTATGGTGAAAGATAATCGACACCCTATTGTCACCCCTAATCTGGTACTTTCTTAAAAGTTGAATCAGCAGGGGTGAAGAAATTCGTTCGAAAACGACCTTAATCCTTCTTCGAGGAACACGTAATCCTTAAGAATAATAATTATTGTAAAATTAGAATTTCAATAATTTCTTTAAAATTCCAAAATTCACGTAATTTTATCCCCAGTATATTAAATAATTATTTGATAATCCCCTGCTTCCAGTAGGGTTCATTTAATCTGGATCAATTTACGCAAAAAACCCTTATTCTAAATACAAAGGATCTTCGGATAACGACTCAGACGTGCTCAATTTTCCAAAATTCTCAGCGAATGAAATAACGCTAATAAAGGGCTTCGAAGACCTTTTAACGCCGTTTTGGAATCCCAGCGTCAGACTGGACGTCTGAATCATATGTGGCTCCTGAGGCTCGATATTTCTTGGCTGGATGCTGCGTAACAAATGATAATTTAGTCGGAGGCCCGAATTCCGATGTAATTCAAAGTTAACGCACGGCTGAACACGCATCAGCCGATATACCGGCATTGCTTCAGGTCGAAATTGTAACAATCGGCCGATACTATTTAATAGCCCAGCCCCTCCAATTCAATTGATCTCCAGATGTGTGTGTGTGTGTCTGTATGTTTGTCATATGCTCAGAGATCAATAGATCCATTGTAACAGCCTATAGGTATATACCGTGTGTTCCAAATATACGTTAGTATCCAATGATACTTGTTGTAGTATTAACTTGACTAATCAGCATTTATTACAACGCCAACCCGTTCGTTACCGAAACCCTATTACGGAGCGAGCATTCGCAAACATTTAGAGGGTGATCTTACGGTTATGAATCCTTAGACGTGGATCAGACTAAAATATTCCATTGTCTGTTTCCCAATCACTAATCCAATAATTTTCCTGGCGCGTTTCACGTTCTTCGTCTGGTCCTGTGATCTCAGGATAATCGAAGACTAAAGTTCTCACTGAATGAGATGAAAGAACGAAAATTGGCATTATTGGTATGTAAATGAGAAATGTTATTTCTTCTGGGCTTCGCGGGTCTCTTATTTCAAAATAAATATACTTAGGTTACATGGGAAGAGAGTTCGTGCCTTCGAAAGATTTGAAGAAAATTTTTGAAAGTCAAATATTGTTACTTGCCGAGTAATCTCATTGAACGATATAAGCCAATAAAATTAATCACGCTCCCATTAAGTCTCGTTTATTATTAAAACGTGCTACGACGTGCTTTATCGTTGGTACTAGGGAATTTAATCAGTTCTAGGTGCACTCGGTGCTTTCCACCATTTTCAACGTTCGTTGCAAGTGGCACACGCGAGACTCGAGTGCTTTGGAAAAGAAGAAAAGGAGAAAAGGAGAAAATTTCATCGAGTTCTTTGGGTTTGTTATCCCTGCGGCAATCAGTGAACTGGTTGGCTCGAAGAACCAGGAAACCGGAAAGACCAGTGAATCAAGCAGACAGCAAACGATGCAGCCACCGCACCTTTTATAACTATTGTAAATAGTAGAAAGTTCCTTTACTTGGTAATTTCATTGATTCAAAGATAACCCGGATAAATATCCTGAAAGTTGGATCCACGTCTTGTCCGCAATATTTCATTAAGGAACTGGAAGTCGGCATTACTCGGTCGAGAATAATATTGGTTCAAATGTCGTGAGCGTATCCTTACGTATATACCTTGGTCCAGATAAACTTCCCAGAAGATGTTTCCTAGCTTAGGGTGGTCCATATACCAGCTGCTTCTCTTGATCTTCTTCTTCTCTCAGTACCAAGAAGATGACTCAATCTTCCATTACCTGTCTCTTGGATCTATCACATTAATAAATGTGTATTGACACTTGCTTAAGGACTGATAAGCACAAGCGATAATACAAATACAATGGTAGTCGCAGACGCTACTTGTACGTAATAATTTTGAAATGTCTTTCGATTAAAAGAAAATTTTGAAATGAATAAAAAATAGATTTTGCCACCGTTAATCTATCTAGGGGATTTTATCTTTGTTTGATTTCTTTATCTCAGCGTATGGAATATGCTGCTTAGTTCTATTAGGGATCTTTTTTATTGTTTGATATAGTCCACCCCGTGATACGAGCACATTGCATAGTGTCACTTCTCGTAAACCGGGCCATTCGTCGACGGACCGGAAGCTTCGTTCGACGGAGACGCGTCGCGTCGCGGCGCCGACTGAAGCAACTATGCTTTGGCATCCTCCAAACTCCGACGCCGGTGAGAATCGCACTCCGCACGCATGCGTTTAAAACGCGGCGGCTGATAATTAAGAACCTTGCCCTTCGACCCCTTACGGTCTCGAGTTTGTCTAATTTTGGAGTTTGTCTTTCACACGCTTGATTTGGTGGGCATCGTTTGTGCTGCCAACGAAATCAATTAATTTTTTTCCTCAAATTTATCAACCAACAGCGAATGACGATTCGCGGGGAAAAAAATCTGATGGGAAATTAAACGTTTAAATGCTTGATGTTTATCGTGACCTTTGTACTAGGAGAAATGAGCGATCACTGTAGAACCCATTAACCTGGGGACGATTTCCGGGCTATTTCTCAAAGGAAAGCTACAGTGTTTGTTTAGACAGGTCTCTTATCGTCGAAATAAAATTAATTAACCGAGGGTAACGGTAGATTACGATTTTTTAGTATCTCTAAAAGGTCCTGGGACGTGATTGACAGATAAATCCAAGAGGAAAAAAATTTCGGGGGTGGGAGGGTTGAATTAAAATCGCTGGATTGGGAAAACTGGAGCGAAGTCATTGAAATTCAAATATCAAGCGTCGATAGAATAAACGTAATTTTTGTGGGCGGAATGTGTGGCGGGCGTCGTGACGATTCCTCGCACGTATGGGACATATGTTATATCATATGTATATGGCCAGACGCCGTTACCTCGGGACAAATTGAAATTTATGGCTGGTAGCTGCCTAAGGACGGAAACCATAGAGACAACATGGACCACTCCGTTACATCTATAGTCTACTGTGGCACAAAAGAGCAAGGATCTCTCCTGGTCCATAGAATAATAATCCAATCGGGTGTCCAGGCGAATTTAAAATTTCCATAATTCCCCGACTGTCCCGTTCACAGTGACTTCAATAGGACCCTCCCTTAACCCAAGAGAAAGGTAGCACCCCTAAAAAATTCCATATATGGAGGTAATTCAATATAAAATCTATCAGAGACACAAAACATCTATCACGCTCGCGTAGACGTCATAGTCTGGGTCTCTCTACTGAGCTTTACTTATGACTTTGTGCACCCAGCGATTTTATCATCCCTTATCCGAGCTGTATTTTCTGCGAAGTCGGTTTACAAGGTTTACAAGGGCTCTGCGCAGCAAGAGTCCCAGTCTAGACAGGCTTTATGGTGGCCGATTTACGCGTGCCTCTGAACTCTAGATTGTCCCGGGGGCGCGAGATTTCCTCCCCCAGGACTCAATGCGCTTATCAAGTGCAGCACGCTACGCGACGAATCCTGATAAGACTTTGCAACCCTTACCGGTTACGCCCATTACTTGCCTGGCTGCAACCCTCTTTAGCTTGTTCCCGAGAAACGCAACAGGAAATTTATATAATATGCATCCATAGGACGATAGTCTAAGATTTTTATGGGGTGCGTAACACTCCACTTTGAATAATCTACAAGGTGGTTTCATTTTTTTCCAATAACACTACACAGTTTATCTCAGGTATACCCAAAGGCACCCCTTAACACGTACGCTTATGTGACGCAAACAAAACTCTCGAAGGGGTCGGAGCAGCGGAGAGGAAAAAAAATGAATCCCAATGACGAGAGGCGCACAGGATGTTGGTCGTCGAATCGTTCGCGCTTAATGATAAGAAAACTGCAGGAAATTCGATAATGGCTTCTGCGTCGTATAAATAATCAGCCCTTCGCCAGGGACCCTTTCTTAGTCCTTCCGTACGTAGAAATTCGGATTGGCTGGGGGTGCGGCGACTACACCCCATTAACGTCAACACGACGCTTAGCTTCCTATTAAAAGAAAGATTGAGGGCAATAAATTATTTTTGCCACCCCCTAGTGAAGATCTTTACCGTTTTACTCCTATGGCTCAATGCGCTCCGATCAGCTACAGTTTAGATACCTACAGAATATCCTACCTTAAGAAACGCAGTTCGTGACAAAGAAATTTATTGGTACACGTATATACCTATTACTAGGAATTTTCATGCAAGGGTTGTGTTCTGAACTTCTCCGAAATCCCGTTAGGCATCAGGTACTATCTTAATTCTTGGAACGATAAACTCTATTTTCGATAGTGTTTGGCCCACAAGAAAAAAGGGGACAATTGCTATCTCTCGTGCACTCTAAAGGAGATAAAAATATTAAGTAGGAACGACTCCCTAATTAGCGAGATTAAACTGATTATTATTAGCATCGTCTATAACTCGCGGGTTGAGGATAACGATGATATCAAGAAAAAAAAAAAATAATAAAAAAAGCCATCCTCGTTGGCTCCTACTATTTATTGTTCCTTTCCCAAGATTCTTTCCTAGGCTCGTTTCCTCCGCTTAAGGCCATCCGATAAGGGAAGGTCGTCGACGTTCGGATTGAATCTTCAGGAGGAACGAGAAAGCACACACTTGGCTACTAATACACTATTCCGCTGACTATGACTGACTTTCTCCAGCCGGTATCTAGTACTAACTAGGTAAGGGGTGGATAGTGGATCTGTCCAGGAACAGCAGGAATAGATGTAACAGGAATTCATCTATTCCTGGCTGAGGAGTATCCTCCCTTTATACAGAGGTAGGAAACGCACTGTATTCTCAGGATACAGATTTACCCCCCAAAGAGTCCAATAAAGCATTATCATTTCTCGAAAGTTTCCAGAGGTAAGCGTAAAGTTGCCTCGGGCTGGTCTTTCATTTCATCCCTTTGGAGTACTTAATACGTGCCTGCTTAGAGAGGAAGAAAGTAAACGTATCTACGTATGAGACGCGAATCAACCAAAATATACGATTGCGGTTGTTCGTGTATGCGATCGACTTTGCTCCCTGGGTGAAATCCATACCCAGGACCCAGGGACTCTCCTCCCTTTGTCCTCAGACAAAGTGATCTTGATCGATTCATCCCCCGCGACCCAAGGCTTATTGTTATCCATTCTCTCTACAATTAACCATCCCCTATTAATATTTGGATAGACGTCCTTCAGGGCGGTCGAGACGTCTGGATAACCACTTCGTCTGGGACACCTGATGTAAGACGTCGAGGGTGTATCAACTAGGTGACAAATATTTGTCATGCATTCTAGAATCCAAGATCCTTCATGGGGATAGGGGTTGATATTCTACGTCGAACTTTCTTTTGAGTGGAGATTGCGCCGGGTGTCTGGCATCCCCATCCCTTAATAGGATTTCTGATCGACTCCCCCTGACCCCCCCCCCTCCCCCCGAAGAGGGCGGAGCCCCCCCCCCCCCTTTGCTTCCTAGAATGAGTAGGTGGAAAGGTAAGTCGGGTCGGTAAGTAAACGCTTCGACGAATGAAACAGGTAGACTGTCCGTCATTGATGCCTTCCCGACAGTTTTAATATTATTTTTTTACCACTTATGTGAACCGACTGATTTCAGATCGGCAGCCGACCGATCTGCGTATTGAGTGTATTGATATTGTATAGTTACGTCGAATGATGCAATCTAGTCGAAAAAAGTCATTTCGCATTTGAATGTAGCGCTGAATGTTTCGTTTCATTAAATTTTTTTAACCGAATGACTTCGGTTAATGACTGGGCGGGGTAGGAGAGAGACTTTGTAGGAGAAATAGGGGGGGGGGGGTTGGTACTGCTCGTAGCGATGCCTTCCCCTGTGCTTTTCGAATTGTAAGTTTCATTCAAGGAACGAAAAAAAAGTACAACGCACATCCCCGTGGTAATTCGTTCGACGAAAGCAGCTGACGCTGAGGTCCTAATGGAAGGACGCCGTCGTGCAATAGGTACAGGCCATCGAGAAAGTTTATGAACACCTTTTATAGGACAAAGCGATTTCTGTAAGATCCATCGTTATGCCAAATGGACAAGAATATATCGAAAGATATAAGAAAGAAAGAAATATAGGGAAAGTGTCTTCGACAGGACGCTTTTGTTACGTCAACAGAATTAAGAGATAATAGAAATGGGTGCTGATGTCCTGAAAAGAAAGCTCAGCCATATTAAGTATACAAGTTTTTTCGTAAATATTGTAATTAAAATTTTGAAAAATATTTCTAATAGTTTTACGCGTTAAAATTATTGACAAAATTATGTAAAATAATTCTAGCTTACACCTCTTTGTACATCTACCCTTCGTCGTCGTCTTAAATGTTTTTCTTCTTTTACCTTTTTTCAAAATAATTATCAAAGTCCACGCGTTATTCCGGGATTTGTTAATTAACAAACATCAAAGCTAAGTGACTTACGCCGATTACTTTACAATTGGCAAAGAAGTTATTTCGACTCCGTAAAAACTTTACATTCTAATTTCAGGCGTTAAGCGTGACTTTTTTTTTGACGTCGGATGTACCCACGGAAGCCCCCGCGAATTTTACTAATACGTAAAGTAGGGAAAAATTAAAAGAATGCAACACGACGCCTCTAGGAGGGAATCTCAACCGCGACAAGATTCGATGGCAAGCAGGTTGCTTTATGGCCACCATAAAAGTGCACACGATGCAACCAGCAACACACAGTGTTGTTTTATACACGACGACATATACTGTAAATCTATTTTATTACTGCACTTTCTTTAATCCGCGAATCCCGTCGAGAAACACGAGCCGGCAAATGGAAGCGAATATTTGCATCCGGAAGAGGGACGAGTGGCGTCGCGACGCTACACCTGGATGGTAGGAAATATTCTTGGAAGCAGAGAAGATGCTACTCTCCTTTCACCTATACCGTTGCTCCTAGTTATCCTTGCTCCGTGTCTCTTCTGCTTTTACTCTTTACCTCCGCCCACTGTTCGTCTTATGACAACGTCACGGCTCAAGCAGTTGTTTTCACAGCTGTCAGGCAACCGGTTTTGGTTTAGCACAAAAAAATAGCGAGTCTGGATGATGCGTTTAACTTGGACCACCCTATAGATTGGGAATCACAGAGAATGACCTTTTGGCTAAATTCCTAAAAGAAAATTTAATCAGTATAAAGAAACGGCAAGTTAAGCAAACGAAGTGTACTGCCGTCTATAGGTTACAGAGGTTTCTCTATCGTAGAATCGAATGTTTAGGGACTTTTAATATTTTTTTTGCCCATTCGCCAACTTTTATACGAGGCCAGTGGCTAACTTTAATTTTGTCCTTTTACACCCTCATCCGGCCCACGTCCGACTTCCGGAATGCGCAAACGATTGACGCCGATCGTAAACTCACAATCAGCTCCGGGTCAAAGTTACTCCTCCTCCTCCTCTAGCCAAACCGGAACCCGTTGTTAGGGCGGGAAGGGGGTGGGAAGGATTCGATAGTCCATGAAACTGTGGAGCATCCGTTTCCTGTTTACAAGATGGATACGTTAGGGATGAAAATCCTTAAGAATGGTTATCACCAATAGTCTTCAAATTATTCGATACGCAGGAAATATAGAGAGGGACGAGCAGTAAGAAAATTGAAAAATGAGTAGGTAGTCGTTATATAAAAACATACTAAAAAAAGAAATAACCCTCTGCTGTCAAGGCATACTTTGCGCAATGCGTAAAAATTGATTTGTTCGATTATTCAATTAAATTACCTTATACCCTGAAACCCGTAATGGCCTAAATTGTGAAAAAACAACCCCCATCTTCCCGCTGCATGATCTTTAATAAATAAAGCGAGCTCCCAGAGGAGACAGAGGCGCGTCGATTGATACTTAAGGGTGGCCTTAGGAAACTGATGTATCATCTGACTCTCTGTTTGAGTCCCCAAAACGCCGGCATTACAGTACCCAAAGGTCTTTTTTGCATCACTTCTCTTTTTTTTTCTAGAATAATTCAAAGCAGCTACCACTATTGTCTCTTCTTTTTGCGTCATTTCATCCAATCGTGCCCCCCTGCCCCGGAGGGTAGAGGTATATACCGTGATAACCCAGCAAAAAATCTGAACAATGTATTTACCCTCATGGTCTTCAAAGAAAACAGGCAGGGTGGGGCAGAGTGTTAGGAATATGGACATCGATTAGTCGTACCTTACGATGTAGGTTGTATGGTCGCCTAAACGAGCCAAAGTCCCCATAAAGCTTCGCTGTTATATAAAAGTAGAAAATTCCGGAAGTTCCGTCGCTTTATGACGAAACTACCTTATCCCTCGTCCCTCGCTTAGAATAGAGTGTATATATATATACACACATATATAGTTCGAATATTCAATTTAAAAAATTCGCAGGGTCGAAGCCTCGAAGGACGCTCGTGGCCGACGAGACGATAGATTCTACTGATATCCGCTAGGTGGATACATCGTGGTTTGGCCAGGGACTTGTCGGCGATACGGATTGCTAGAGATTGTTACAGATTGGTAGGGATGCTTCACGTTCGCTAATGAAGCAGCCTTGCATGGCGAACGGCATACGGTGCATAATTCGATGTCAACCGAGTGAACATTGCACTATATACACTCAGGCTACTCTTGGTGCATTGTGCTTGACGTTCAGCCGTTAATTTCGATGCGCGATTTCCCAACACACATACAGAGACCGTGCACGTGTGAAACGGCTGGCACCGCTGGAACTGCTGGCACATGCAGAGAAAGAGGCGACATACTCGTGCGAGGGGACGCACGTAGCTGGATACATTGATCATTAGATAGATGGTTAGATACGTGAAGATAGTTGTACGTGAGCGCATATCTATGTTCCATACAGTGCGATCCTTTCCAGTCGCATTACGCGATTTCGTCCTCCCTCTGTTTTCAGGAAGTTTAGTTGCATCGAGAACTTTGAACACAACGATTCGTTTGTTCCGGTCACTCTTGAATGCGTCCGAGCGAGAAACGAAAGTAATACTATTTATAATATTATTTTCACTGTAAGACATGGAAATTGCGTACTTTGCGTTCACGTGCTGATATTCTCGTAAGTGACGAGAGGTTTTTGGAGGAAGTCGCAAGAGATGGAGAGGGAAGGTATAAAAAATGAATTAAATTACTGCATACAGTTTTATGAATAGTCGTGGGTATCTAATTTAATAAGCGATATTAGTTTTCGTGGTTTAACGAAGATTGATCCTAATGACGCACCAACAGAAAAGCCTCGACGAAGATGCGAATTTAATGGGGATAAAGATAGTCCAATACAAATTGTATCTTGGGAATCTCTAATTGTTCGTGTATCAAGGTTTTCGGATAAATAAAAGAAAAGGCAGGAGGGGGAGGGGGAGGGGTGGAAAGAGAAAAGGTCGGAAGCAATATTGTTTAACACGACGTGGCGATTGTCAGACCGATGAAATAATATCGGGCAACTTAAAGTCTTGCTTTATTAATTTCCAACTAATTAATTTATGTGACGTACTCTCAGCCGGTATTATCTTACCCCCGTGCAATATGCCCACCGGGCATCGCGCCGACTGTGATAAATAATAAAATCTAAGACGAAAGTCCCTCGTAAGCCAGCTTGAAAATTATCTTTGGAATTAAAAGAAGAAATTGCACTGCATAAACGGCAAGATGGAATCGACCAATTGCAAAGACAGACAAATCCCGCATTACCGGTATGTCGTCCTTTCCAGGCACGTAACGCGATCCGGCCGTTTCATTTGCTCAATTTTCATGAAACGATTGCGTTGCGGAAGGTCGTCGAACAAGAAAGGATTTCGAAGGGACGATCCTGGTCGTTGCTGCGATGTTGAAGGATTTTTTTGGCCAGGTAATTCTCATAATTAGCTCTTACTTTATCGTAATTTTATTCTTGTATCTTCTCAATAGACAATACGCTGGGTGATAGGGCCCCAAAATACACTATAATATCGATCATAAAGCACTCATAAAATCAGCAAAGGAATACATTCGATCGGACACAGCGACAATTCAATCAGACAATACACCGGAGGATCAAAGCGCACAAACATCGTTTATCAACACATCTCGGCGAATAGTTATATAGAATATAGTTATATAGAATAGGTATATATATCTATATTAATTTTAAATGTATAAGCTGTATTAACTGTTTGTAAGAATAATGATTAGAACATTATAAGTGTGAATGCGGAAAAGCTGTATCCTCATATTACTAACTCAATCAATTTTAATGTCTAATTTAGTTTGTTTTGAATAATGATTCTGGTTGATATAATTGTTCACAAAATATATACATTTACATATACAAATATATATATTTATGCAAAATAAATACAATTTAGTCGAACATATTCAAAATTACATCTTCGGTTTTTGCTACCACTTCCAGTTTTGAAAATATAAGAATATAGTAATGTCATATATCATAAAAATATCCACTTTATTTATCAACCCCGCTTTCCTTGGTACTAGGCGAGAATACGCACGAATAGATATTATAGTAGCGAAATAGTGATAATAATTATAATGGTAATAATAGTGGTATAATTAATGATAATATTTTAGCTTGGTAGGTAATATCTCTACAGTATGTAATTGTTTCTTTTCCCTCTCTTGTTTTTCCTTACCGTGATTGCCTTTTGATACTTGCTTCTATTATTCCTAGTCCATTGCAACGTTATCTCGTAGAACAATAGAAGGAAAGTAACGTCTGTTTATTCGTTATCTTTCCATGCATTAAGAATAACGCTCGATGAGTAAAAATTAAAGTACCATTTATCACATAATCGCCACGCTAAGGATGAGGCTTTTCATATTAGTTGCCAGAAATTAAAATGGGACATTGAGAAGCATTTGGTCACGGGGAGAGAGAAAATAATGGAAATGTATTTTCCTAAATGCCTATAGGCTGGTGCATATGTGTGATACTTTTTTTTAATATATTTCTTAATAGTTTTTACTTCAGGAATCCTAAAGATTTCGAATCAATTAACAACATCTAAAATTAAATTCGGTCAGATTAATTTGATATACAATATTTATATTTCAATTATATCTCTTACTCTCATTCTACCTCACATATTTCCTATAACGTTTTCGCTACTGTTTTAGATTACTACTGCTTCCCGTATTTAATTATGATTTAATGGTGATTTAATAATTAATAAAAGTTCAGGTGATTCCTTATCGAGTACTACTTGGCGGGTCCGTGCATTTCTTAACATAAATTTCCGTTCATTATGCCAGTGATCAAACTCAAAACCAGTGTCAACTTTTTATATAGAGCATATTAACAATCACTCGTCAAAAATAGTCACGGTAAAAGCTTAATAACAAACATACAATATTCGAATACTATCAGAACGTGCAAAGTAAGTACTTTGGAATTCCTGGTACGGACCCGCCAGGTAGTACTCGATAAGGAATCACCTGAACTTTTATTAATTATTAAATGACCATTAAATCATAATTAAATACGGGAAGCAGTAGTAATCGAAAACAGTAGCGAAAACGTTATAGGAAATTTTAAAAATACAATTAAAATGATGGTCCAGTGCTACATCATATAGTAGGAAGACATGTAGTGACTTACGTGCTTGGCCTCAATAATATGATATCAATATGTTTTATTGGAGGAATGCACAGTATTTCTGTACATGGCGTAGTTTTTTGCACGTAAGTGGTTTTTGGGAGATAGCACAAGTTTTTTTTGTTCAAGGGGATATAGAAGCTCTAAACACTGAAATCTATATTTCTACTAATATATTTTGCTTAGCTAATCAGAAAAATACTCTGCGTTGCCGAAAACGTTTGCTGTATAACCGTGCGAATTAGCATATTTTTTTAAATTTTCTATGAACGTGACCCACCTTTATCCCTAGCACTTATTTCAGTTTTCCTAAGTCCCATTTTCCTAAAAACATCCGTTAATCCTTAAAAACCATACCCAAACTATAAGAACTCAGAATAGGCCCTTTCCATCATATAATTATCGTAGAAATATCCGTTAATCCTTAAAAACCACATCCAAACCATAAAAACTCAGAATACGCCTTTCCCATCATATAACTACCGTAATGCAGAATTCCAAACCCTAAAGCATTTTCACAACTTTCTTAAAAACCACCCTGAACGTATTTTAGCAAGCAGATAGACAGAAACCAACGAAGTGGACATCTCACATAGGTCACGAATAGTGTCAAGAACACAAAAATTCCCAACACGGATCAAGAAAATAAAAGTATTAAACGTGTGATTCGTCGTATCATTTGGGAATCCAACACGTTTAATAGCATATAAATACAATTTGTAAGTCCATTTTTTAGAAATGCATAAGGACATATACAAATTTAAAAAAAAATGTAATCTTGAAAGTATATAAGCGTCGTTAATGGTGTCCAGCTTGTTGAAGCCATGTGGTAAATATATAAGGGAGGAGAGTGTGCTGGATGATTTACGTATCTCAAGCCATGCACACTTTTCTGGACACCCTGAAGAGATCACTATGTAGTACCGTTCCCGTACCTTAGATGTCACCACAACTTTCAGCTAAAATAAAATAAGGTTGGCAACCCTGGTGACGCCATCGTCCCGCTTCATATGGTTTAGCGTTATAAATCCCCGAAGAGATCACGGGCGGGTCATTTTCTCTTTTTTCTTTTTTTTTGGGTGGGAGTGATCTCTTCGAACGAAACAATTCACATAATTGTGTTAATCGTTCAATTATATCTCATGTTTCGTTCTCGAGATCACTATGTAGGATGTTTACAGCTATATCCAAAAATTTCATTGAAGAATAATTTTTGTAGCAAAAATAGAAATAATTTTATTATTTAAATAATGGTGAACAAGGTGAACAAGAAACAATAAATAAGCTCGACGAGTGTCAACATCAACGCTTACCTAACTTTGGCTGATAAATGTCTATTTTAACTTAAAATAATATTAACTTAGCAAATTCTCTCTTGTCTTTAACAATAGGTCTGTTGTAGAAAATATGAAAAACCTTTGAAGTTTCCGACCAGCCTGCCAGATTTCTGATAATACCAATATCCACTCCCTTCGCTAACGCCGAAGAGGTTGCTGCGTGTCTAATACTGTGTGGTGAAAACCCGCGACCAACACCGCATTCCACCAAGAATGACTTTATCCATCTACTCAAGATGTCTTTGGATGTGGTTTCCTCGTGGTAACAAATAAGTTGTCGACACCTCTTGCCAACGGTGATGTGACCTCCAAGTATCTTTCTAATGTTGACGCCACACAAATGTTCGAGTTTTCCGGAAACCGAGGTATTAATAAAAGAGTCTGATAGGCATCCGGCCTCGAAGTCTTGATTCTCTCTGGGATTTCAATTTCATATCCATCTATAGTCTTCTTTATATTGTTCCTTCTAACAGAGATCAATGTTTGCTTACGGTGAGCTGTGACTAGGGCCAGTAAAACTGCCAGTTTAATTGTTAATTGTTGTAGGCTCAAATTTTCCAATGGCGTTATTCTTCGTAATTTTTCGATCACTGGATCCAGACCGTAAATACGATCATATCTGGGCTTACGGGGCTTTTTTTAGCGACGCCCTTCAGTAGCCGTGAGATCAATGGGTTTTTCCCTATGTAATCTCCACACAAAGGCGATAACGCAGATCTACAAGTGTTCAGCATTCCGAACGATGCATCTTGTCCAAATTTGTCAGTCAGCCATTCCATCACCATGCCCTCTTCTAGTTTGAAGACATCATACCCTTTCGTTTCGCAAAACGCCAACCAATCCGCTATTGGTTTGTTGTACTGGTTTAACGTCTCATTTGTTATTGAGCATAGAAGTAGCTCTATTACGCCTTCCTTAATCTCTCGCTTCCTGTAGGCCTGCCGGATAGCTCTCCTGCCATCAGCGTGAGTTTGCTAGCTAATGGATGCTGAATTCTCCTGCAGGGAGCAATTAGCAAATCAGTCGCTGGTTGAAAAACTATTGGAGGTGATTGCAACATGGGCAACCAGAGAGGATACCACGGTTGCGCACACCAATTTGGGACTACAACTATCCCACAAGCTCGGTCGTTCAGGATTTTCCACAACGTCTTTAGTATCAAGGAGAAGGGTGGGAAAGGAAAGAAGTTTAGCAAATCCCATCTAATAGTGAAGGCATCTATCCAAAAGGCTCCTGGGTCTCTATGCTAGGAGCAGTAATATCTACACTTAGAATTTGTGCCAGAAGCAAATAAATCCACCTCAGGCTCACCAAATCGACTCGAGATTTCTCTAAATGCCCAAAGGGCTAACTCCCATTCAGTGTCGATATTGTCCACTCTCAATGCCATGTCGGCTTCCGTATTTTCTTTAGACGGAATTTATATCGCGAATAGCCAGAGATGTCGCTGCTCACACCAGGACCAAATGTCATATGCTACGTCGTTCAGACGCTTATATTTTGTTCCTCTCATTCTATTCAAATAGGCAACAGGCGTTGAGTTGTCAATCTTCAATAGGATTTCGCATCCCGTCAGTTCAGAAGCGAAAGATTTCAGCCCGTTGAATGCTGCCAACAGTTCAAGACAATTAATGTGATAAGACTTGTCTTTAGTGGAACACTGACCGTATACCACTTGGTCCTCGCTGAACGCACCCCAGCCTGACAGGGAAGCGTCAGAAAATATAGTCAAACTATAGTTCGATTGTCGAATTGGATTCTTTGTAAGCGTAATCCTTTCCTGCCAACACCTAAATTCATTCTCCAATGACGGTTCTAACTGTATGTTGGTTTCGTAGTTTTCTCCAGATCTTAATAATGCCAAATATTTTTCGCGCTCAAAACATTTAGAACGGAACCATCCGTAATTAACAGCCGGGCATGCAGCTGTGGTAACACCAATGAATTGTGCGAATTCTCTAATTGAGCAAACTTTTGTCTCCTTGAATTTCAGAACTAAACCTAAAACACCTTCTCCTCTTTCTTTCGGTAAGTTCCAACGTCATCAAAGATGAATTGAGGACAAACCCCAGAAACTGACATGTAACCGATGGTATAAGGTTACTCTTTTTATCATTCAAAATAAAGCCCAATGATTCTAGAAGTTTCCTCGAGGCATTGACGTTCCTTTGACAGAGTTCTCGAGACTCTGCTAGCAGCAGCCAGTCGTCCAGGTGTACTACGGAGGACCAACCTAAATTTCTCAAAAAACCAATCACCGGTTTTACTAGCTTTGTGAATAACCAAGGGGCTGTACTCAACCCAAAGGGTAAACACACGAACTCGTACAATTGCCCGTTCCATCGAAACCTAAGGAATTTACGAAACTCTTTATGAATGGGGATGGTAAAATACGCATGCTGAAGATCTAAATTTGCCATGCAGCATCCTTTGGAAACTAGTTTCAAAGCAATCCTAATGTCCTCCATCTTGAAATGTTCAATTTCTATAAAAGAATTAAGTTGTTTGAGATTTAGAATTAGCCTCATCTTACCGTTACTCTTGGGAACGAGAAAGATACTTGACAAAAACTGAGCCTGAACTTCTTTACACTTTACTACTGCACCCAGATTTATAATACCATCTAAAGCCTCCTGGATTGTTGAATTGCTTGCATCGTTCGACCCACACTCTCGAGGCTCCGACGATTGAGTGGGGGTATAAGCAAAGGGGATTTTGTAACCCGAAATCGTCGAATGCAGAAAATTGTCTGACGTAATATTGGACCAAGCTTGTGTAAACAATCTCAAGTGACCTGCCATCCCATTCACCTTCAATTGCTGTTCCGATTGTTTGACTGGTTCTGAAGGTTCTGCATCTTGAATGAACCTCGATTCGATGTGTGTCCCCGGTTGGATTGGGCGAATCTATGGAACGGCTTCTGATCGCAGCTCGTCTGCGCTTGGCCGTTCTGCTTTGCAGACGAGCTCTTCCAGTTTAAAAACTGGCGTGGTTTTGTTGAGATTCTTCTCTCCGCTGGGGTTTATAAGGTTAGCTCTGTCCTCTCTGCAGCTGAGGTTATCTTGATCCATTTACGCAGGTTTTCGCCAAACAGAAAACCATTCGTCTTAGACTCCTGAAGAATATAGACTTACGTTTCTCGTCAACGTGTTGGTGCACTTGAAACTTCCTTATCTTATTGGTAGACAACTGGAACATCAGATCGCAGAATATACTGCTAGCATCACATAACCATTCCAAAAGAGTGTCCTTGTGAATAGGCTCTTCCTCGTCGATAAAAATAGCGCAAACAGACTTTCCCAGGGCCACTAAGCCTTGGCCATACAGAGCTTGATTAACAGCCAAATAATTGTCCCTGTTCTTTGCTGTCTTATGCAAAAGCAGCAGCAGCTCAGGGTGGATCTTCGGTGCCTTCAGTTTGCAATTACCCTTACTGAGGTATTTCTCCTCGAAGGCCATTCTTGCCTTCGTTACCATTCCCTCTATCACACTATCCTTTCAGCAGTGTCCCCTAACTCTGGATGAAACTCAAAAGTCTGCTCTCTTTGTTGGCGCTTTTCGACACCAAGAAGTTCGCGAGCCTTTTCAGTAAGCTTGGGGGGTTAAGACCTCCCTATCATTTGTCTTTTGAGACTCTACTGATGCCAATTCAACATTAGCCATGTTGATATCATTTTCGTCGTCAGAGATCACAGTCTCTGACTGGTCATCCTTTTCTGAGCCTGCAAAAGCAGAAGATCTAGGTTTAAACCGTGTCGTAAAAGAATGTGACGTATATTGAAAACGTCTATAATTTGACTTAGTTAAGCGGTACGATTCGGAAAGTCACTGAATCGCCCAATTAATGAAAAAAAAGTATGTACATTCGTCCACATCAAGATGGTTGTCGCCATTGCCTACCAAGCTCGACGCCACGACTTCGTTCATCAGTTTCTGATACTTCTCTATCTTACATGTATAAATCTCCATTACAGACAATTCGTTTTTGCGTTTGCTCATCTTAACGATGTAACTATTCACTTTTCTGAACCAAACCGTCTCAAAAGGATACTTTTTCACTGGGTTGAATTAGAACGTGTCATATCAAAGCGCACAAAAAACGTTATGAAGCGGGACCACGGCGTCACGAGGGTTGCCCACCTTATTTTATTTTAGCTGTAAGTTGTGGTGACATCTAGCGTACGAAAACGGTACTACATAGTGATCTCGAGAACGAAACATGAGATATAATTCGGTGTGAACGGTAGCTTTACGTGCAAAGTGTATTTGATTGTGTTGTGTATCAAGAGACTCGGTCGAGTCTCGCGCCAAGTACAGGCAACCGGCTGTACAGGGCACAGCTCGCCAAGACTCTTTACTTGAGTCAACTCTTATACCTGTGTTTGGAATGAAATATCTTATTAACCGCAATACATGAGAAAAAGTTATTGATACTTTCACCTATAGGAATTGAGGGTCCTGAATTGATTGCCACCACATTCAATACAATTAGTATACGAGATCAGGGCATATTGAGATGGCGAGCGAGATGATCAAGAGACTCGGTCGAGTCTCGCGCCAAATACAAGCAACCGGCTGTACAGGGCGCAGCGAGATTCTTTACTCGAGTCAACTTCTTATACCTGTGTTTAGAACGAAATATCTTATGAACCACTATGTATGAGGAAAAGTTATTGATATATTCACTAAAGGAATTGAAGGTTCTGTAGCGATTGCCACCAAGTTCAATACAATTAGTGTACGAGATCAGGTCGTATTGAGATGGCGAGCGAAATGATTTTATTTCAGTTCCGTCGTCGTCGTCGTCGTCTTCGCACGTCCATCTACTTTTTTACACGACAGATGGCGCTGAATGCTTTGCCTTCTTTACCTATTTGTACTCTCGATGGTGTTGGTAATTTACGAATACGCAATACAATCAAATACACTTTGTACGTGAAGCTACCGTTCACACCGAATTTCCAGTTGATATAAGGCTGCTTTCACAATAGTATAGAATTATTAAGGCTTTCATGTAGAGTGCGTGTGTATGCGTGTACGTATATGTCTATGTGTGTACTGTGTAACATGGCAACAATTGTGACAACAACATGGTGACAATTTTTAGAGATATAGGATTTCCAGATGCTCCACTCCGTAGTTTCCTGTAACTAGGTGTTGGATGTGGAAGTTCAGAGTGCCCAGGTGTTCCAGTCCGTAGTTTCCTGTATCTAAGTGTCGGACGTGGAAGCCCAGGGCATCCAGGTGTTCCTTTCTGTACTTTCCTGGATCTAGGTGTAGATGCAGAAGTCTAGGGTGCCCGGAAAATTGTGCAACTAGCGACGCTTTGGCGTTTCGCTGAAACTATAGTATTCTCTCTGTTGTTCGCACGGAATGAGGTACATAAATAATCCAGCACACTCTCCTCTCTTACGTTTATCATACGGCTTCAACAAGCTGGACGCTATTAACGACGTTTATATGCATTCACGATTACATTTTTTTTAACTTCTACATATATTTATGCATTCTAGAAAATTGGACTTACAAATTAAATTTATATGCCAATGAACATTTTCGACAGCGCAATGTATTTTTCTGACTAGCGATATCACAATGCATTTACATTTTATATCTGTAAAAATATATAGTTCGGTGCTTAGAGCTTGTATATTACGTTGAGCAACAAAAACTTGTGATATCTGCCGATTGTAAATTTCCAACACTATCCTGAGTACAAATAGGTAAAGAAGGCAAAGCAGTCAGCGCCATCTGTTGTGTAAAAAAGTAGATGGACGTGCGAAAACGACGACGACGACGAACCTGAAATAAAATCATCTCGCTCACCATGTTGGTACGCCCTGACCTCGTACACTAATCGTATTAAACTTGGTTGCAATCTGTTCAGAACATTTGATTCTTATAGTGACTGCATCAATAACTTTTTCTCACACATAGCCGTTCATGTGAGGCCAAACACAGGTACAAGTGATGTTTCGAGTAAAGAGTCTCGGTGGGCCGTGCCCCGTACTGCGGGGTGCCCCGTACCTGTACTTGGCGTGAGACTCGACCGAGTCTCTTGATAGAACGCAAATTTCGAGTATAGTTCATTCATTCGACGATTATCTGTCTTTTTTGTTCGTTACAACGCTACACTGTCACGTGTCTTCGCACGGACAACGAAACTACACATATTTCCGTTCGGTTCAAGTAATAATAATAATAATAATGATGATGATGATGATGATGATGATGATGATGATGATGATGATGATGACGATGATGATGATAATAATGATGATGATGATGATGATGATGATGATGATGATCATCATAATAATAATAATAATAACAACAACAACAACAACAACAACAACAACAACAACAACAATAATAATAATAATAATAAGCGAGACCATTAAGCATTCAAATGCATTGAAAGGAATGCACAGGGTGAGTCGTATCACCAATAGTCTGGAGCAGTAAAGAAAGAAGTAGAAAAGAGAAAAAAGTCTAACGACCCCATGGGATATATTTCCCATTTGGGATTCCATAGTTTTTTTTCCCCATGAAGTATACGTACCAGAGGAAACCCCGTTTATCTCCCCCAAGCTAATTCCAAGTTTACGGAAAAAGCTTATCAGCAAAAATAATTATACTAATTTACTCAGTCTTTCAATGGCGACCAGTGTAATCTCCAAAATTCTCCGCCAAGTGTCTAGTACTGATTACGAGTCATCATGGAATGATCAATCGCGAAGAAAAGCTCATGATGATTTTTCTTCAAAAATGGTGTAGTAGAATAACAGATAAGTAAATCAGTTAGATCATCACAGATAAGTAAAGATTCAATTTTCCACTGTTTCTCCCCCTCCCTCCTCCCCCTCCCTCTTGCTCACGCTATTCCCCCGTCAAAGAATAGTAAAGAGGACTGACGCCTCACGTTGGCTTATCCAACGGAATGAAAAGAAATATCGTATCTATCAGTCTATAGCGCCGAGACGCCATAACGTCGACAAGGTTGGGCAGTGTCGTTTTTCTTTTGGCAATGATCCTGGCAGTGTCCGTGACATCGCTAGACGCTGGCACGCGTTAAGTGGCTGGGCGTCGCGACGGCGATTGTTGATGGTGCCGTCGTGGTCGTGAGCATCGGTATCGGCGAGTGTTTCGTGGGAACACCTCGATCCTTTCTACCCTCTGACCCCCAGGGTCGTTGGAAAGTACGTATCAGTGTGCTACGAAAGTCTTCGGAGAACAGGACGTAAATGTAGAACGTTACGGAGTAGTTGATCACCTCGAGAAGATTTGCCAAGGTTCGGAAGACCTACGGAGAAATAATGTCCCGTGTAAGAGAAACAATCTGAACAAAGGAGAGAGACAAGGGAAGGAGGTTGGGGTGGCGGTCGGGGGGTTGGCTTCCCTCATACCAGATCCTGATGGGGAGTCTGCCTATACACTGTGACGTGGTGGATTGCACCCGTCGAGTCCTCGGCGGAAATCACGCCGAAAACGCGAAAATGGCGAAAGGCCATACGAAAATCCAGGCAGGATCCACCGACCGTAAGGGCCTCTGAACGACCATGACACGAAATTTGACATTTTCTTTTGCTTTGCCGTGTACTCTGCCGGAGTTCGTATAGGTTATTCGCTCGCCGTGCCCGAGAAGACGTGACGTGAGAGCGAGAGGGAAGAGCCAGCAGGAGTACCAGAGGGAGGGAGCTGCGACGTGCGAAGGTCGACACTCGCGCTATCTGTCGAGAGCAGCTCTACTGGCCCAGGAGACGCGCGCAACGTGGGACAGCTGGACGTC
>JASANN010000219.1:127132-138941 GCA_031762395.1 Calameuta pygmaea | reverse complement strand
CTCTCTCTCTCTCTCTCTCTCTCTCTCTCTCTCTCTCTCTCTCTCTCTCTCTCTCTCTCTCTCTCTCTCTCGGTTACGGAGAAAAGTTCTGGAATCTTGCTACAAGACCGCATCAGCGTCGACCGAGAGGACCACCGGCTCTCGGCGCGATCCTTCACCACTTACCGCGGACGCGAACCGTCGAAGCTTCTACAAGGTTGTAGAATGTTCGAGAAGATTCGGGAAGGTTCTCGATCGCGTACGATTCTTAGAATCGAGCGCGGAATTCGCGGAATCCGTCGTAAAATTCCTAGAATCCCCCATAAATTCCTAGTATGGGTGGCGTCACTTCCTGAAATCGTACAGCTCACGACGGCAACTTAGCACGGACACCCACCTTCGATGATTCTACAGTGTCGGTGTAGGTCGGTTACAGGTCTCCTGATCCAGAACTCCCCAACTTATACTACTAATTCGCTCTCGAGCTTGTGACAAACGGCTGACGGTTGGGGTATTCCAGAAATTGATAAATTTCAAATGGACCTTGCCCCGAAGGGTATAGCCATTCTTGTTTACGAGTTTGACGGTTTAGGTAACGGCAAGAGACCCCTGTCGGTCAGGTTACAAATAGACGACCGCACGTACGGTTCAGGTCCTCCTGTATTATAATAATTCGCAACATTATCAACCTATTTTAAATATGCGGATTGCACTCGGTAGTCGTGGTTTTTTATACCGTGTAACATGGCTTACACGCACGAGACAGAGCATAAGTGCTCCCAGAAATGCGCTAGGAGTTTCGGAAAACCGCTCTGCGATTCGGCTCTTCCCACAGTATATTGTCGCGAGTGCCATAGGTACTTTTTTGGTCAAACTTGCTTCAATAATCATAGAAACACGGTATTTGTCAAACAGAAGGTCAAAGGAACGAGCGTATGCCAGACTAATCGCAACTGTCCGCAGTATCTCAGACCTCTTCAGTGAACGACTCGTAAGCACTCTTGTGATAAGGTGTACTGTAGCGCCTGCAGGAGTGTTAATGACGTGGGACATCGGTGTTATGTCAGACCGGTAAAAAAGGATACCGCTGAAAAAAAATTCTCTAAATGTTTTACGATTTTGACACACAACAGATACAGAAGCTGCCCGGTGACGACACGGTGCGCATCCACACGCCAAACTTGTGCGTCGTTCAGCAAGCGTGCACGGTGTGTATAAACGATACAGATCTCGTGACGGTATGTCCATCTTGCGGCGTACATGAGTACATATTCGAAGAGGATCCCGTAAGGCAGTTTGTAGATTTCGCGTGCGATCCTAAAAGGAAATCGTTTCAGCGCGTGATCTGCCTGGCGCATACCTGGCCCGCTGCCGGCCCTCGAGTTTTATTCGCCCGATACGATGCCGCTGGCTCAACGCGACCAATTTTTAGCGTGGTATAACGAGCAGTGCTCTGCGAGATACGTGTCTAACTTCCGAGCAGAGTTTATAGCTTACTGTAGATCCGAAGTCACCATCCTCAGACAGGTCTGCGTTTCTTTCCGCGAAATGTTTCTCGAGCATGGCAACGTTTGCCCTTTCTCGAAGAGTACCACTATAGCCTCGGCATATTCGAGAGTGTTTCGGAAAAACTTTTTGCGGAACGAGTAGATAGCTGTTTTACCGCCGAGCGGGTATCGATACGGCGAGAAACAATCGCGTAAGGCTGTTTTATGGCTTCTTTCGTTGGAGCATCGTTTGGGATGTGTCATAGTCCACGCTGGACGCGCTCGAGAGTACCGTCTACCGGAGGGCACGCCCGTCGATGGATACTACCTAGCCACCGCCACGGGTTCGCGACACGTATTCAGGTAACGAACGATAAGATTCGGTATCTCGGTTATGAGCTGACGGAGATCTGGGAGTGCGAATTCGACCGTTGGATAAACGATCCGGAACAGGCGGATTTATATAAGATGTTGAATGAGAACCCGCTGGTATCGCAAGCGCCGCTCGAACCCCGCGATGCTTTCTTCGGTGGTTGTACAGGGAACACCGTAAGTTTTTATGAAGTCACGGAGTCTGAGAGAATACACTACGTAGATGTGTGCTTGCTCTACCCCTTCATATCGGAAACGGGGAAATTCCCTGTGGGTCACCCTAGAGTGTACGTGGGTGATGATTGTCGCGAGCTAACGGGTGATCACAACAACATCGATAACGTGGAGGGCTTGATTAAGTGTGTCGTGCTACCACCACGAGATCTGTGTCACCCCGTGTTACCGGTGCATATGCATGGCAAGCTGCTCTTTGCCTTGTGTCGTTCCTGTGCAACGTCTACTTTACAGAGCCCCATGCCCTTACGAGAACCCCGCGGACGGAGTATTCGAAGGGACCTGGGTCGTCGACGAAGTCAGGCGCGGCGTACGTAAGGGGTATGAGATAACGCTGATACACGAAATATGGCAGTATGAGATTACCCAGTACGATCAGGCGAAACGGACGGAAGGTCATTTTGCCAATTATATAAACACATTCCTAAAGATCAAGCAAGAGGTTAGCGGCTAGCCACGCGAGTGTGGCGACGACGACGAGGCCAAGAAGTTTCATATAGAGGAGTACGATCGGGTCGAGGGTATTCGTCTAGACCCTAGTAATATAAAATTAAATCCTGGTCTGCGGTCAGTCGCTAAATTATGTTTGAATTCCTTTTGGGGCAAGTTTGGGGAACGCGAAAATTTCCCTAAGTCGGAAATCGTAACGACTCGTCAGAAGCTCGTGAGTCTACTCACATGTCCGGAGGCAGAGATTACGGGTATTCTGCCCGTAGATGACGAGATACTCTATGTCAGTACGAGTAGTACTAGCAAATCGTTGTTACTGACAGCGTACACAAACGTTGTTATAGCACCGAACACTGCGGCTCAGGCTCGTCTGAAATTGTACGACTATCTGGATGCGTTAGATAGACGCATTCTGTATTAAACATCGACTCGTGTATATACGTATCGGGTGGTCGCCACGCCGATAACGCTTACGAGCCGCTGCTCGGCAGTCTTTTGGGCGATTTAACGGACGAGTTGGAGTCGTACGGTGCTGGTAGTTATATCACGTCTTTCGTATGGGGAGGCCCGAAATTTCAACAAATTTCATTTGCCCTTTCCCAAAGGCAGTCATCATAAGAACATCAGCGTTATCTTTATCACGCAGAATCTCTTTCATCAGGGGCCCGGTAAGCGCGTTATCTCGTTGACCGCCAACTACATCGTTGTATTTAAAAATCCGCGTGACAGAGCGCAGATACAGCATCTGGCAAGGCAGGTGTTTCCTGAAAATCCATGCTTCGTACAGGAAGTCTACAGCGATGCCACGGCGCAGCTGTACGGCTATCTACTACTCAATTTCAAGTAATCGACCCCCGATCAGTGCCGCTTTCGCACGTGCGTGTTTCCTTCGGACCCGTTCCGCTACGTGTACGTACCGCGAAAGGGTACACCTATCGAGACGTACCAGTCATTCGGTTGTACTGGTATCCAGCGCACGCGGCTCTATAGTGCGCAAGCACGCTACAGTGTTAAAGGCTATCTGACATCTAGATAGCAAACAGTGCAGCGCTTTGTTACGCGCGACCGATCCACGCCTCGTCAACTGTATATGCAAATGCGCTCTGAATATTCTTCGCGGCAACGTGCCTCTCAAACCGACTCAGAAACGCCGCTTACGAAAACACGCACCGCTGCTGAGACGTTTATCCAGGCCGGGATCCGCCGTTAAAACTAGAAAAAGACTTATCGTTCAGAGTAGTGGTTTTCTGCCTTTTCTGTTAGCACCCATACTGGGCACCGTTACATCGAAACTCATAGGAGGAGGAGGATAGGACATACGCCGCGAAGAAAGAGAGCGAGATGGAGCACGCCAAAAGGATGGTTCTAATCCCTCAGAAGAGCGTGGATACCGTACAGGAGTAGCACCACCGTGCGATGCCTCATATGCACCACCACAACCACGAGCAGAGTGTCGACACCGTAAACACCGTGCAAACCCCTGGGACCCCTTAAGCAGATTAGACGCATCCATGAAGGAGATCCTACACTCGCGGAATTTCATTGACGAGCGCGAAAAGTGGAAGATGTACAATCAGGTGCTGCAGCGCTATCTATATTTTATCGAGGACCTGCGAAATAATGGCGACGAAGATAGGCACGATGATAGTAATGACAAGAAGAAAAAAAAATAACAATTCTGTGGAGTATAACACCACGAGTTCGATCGACGATGGTGACGACAACATGATCGCCAGCGTACCCCAAAAGTATAGAGCTAAGGCGAGCCTCTTACTAGGAAGGTTGCGAAACGCGGGATCGCCACACATCTCGTGAAGTAAACAAGACGTTACACATATCGGTGGAACCGTCGTGTAGCACGCCAACATCGTGGATTTAATCAACGACGCTATGCGTGAGAGAAAAACTGCGAGACCGGAGGGGAGCCGGCAGTTTGCGCGATTCCTCCGTACTGCTGGTATATCGCGCGAATTTATCGATAATCAGGGTCTATGGAGGGATGGGAGCAACACGACGTCTCTCAGTAATCAGACACTGCACCGTGTAACAATCGTACCGCGCCCTATCAAGGCGACTCAGAGTTCGTCTACAGAGGAGGAATTTGGCGAGGCGTTTCAGGAGGTGTTTAGAGACTCCGGGGAAGAAGAGCTCGTGGGGAAAAAATATACGCGATCCGTGTCGGGCAGTACAGTAAGCGGTACCGAGAAAATGAAAAGAGTAGAATGGTTAAGACTAGCATTAAAAAACAGCAGAAGAAGAAATCTGGTGATGACAGCCTTCTGAGGCGGTTACACACCACCAGAGCCGTTTTCGTACTCTGGTATCGATAACCTCGAGCGAGCGGCTAGGGGTAGTGTGAAGCGGGATTCCGTCCTACGTTGGTTAGAGGCGCAGGATGCGTATACGCTGCATAAGCCCGTACGTCATACGTTTCAGCGCCGCTCTTACACCGTCAGCAATATCGACGACGTTTGGGCGGCCGATCTTGTGGACCTTCGGTCGTTGAGAGAGTACAACGATGGTTACACGTATATCCTTTTAATAATCGATGTACTCAGTAAATACGCTTGGGTCGAGCCTTTACGCGATAAGACTGGCGCGACTATGGTAGCAGCATTCCGGAGGGTTTTGGCACGTAGTAAGAATAGAATACCCATGTACCTGCAGACAGACAAAGGTAAAGAGTTTATCAACGGTTTACTGCAGCGGCTGCTCGAGGAGCTCGGTATAGGTATTTTTTACGAGGTGGAGCTTGCTCGAGTCCGCAAGGACCTCGCAAAGGACCCGTTTCTCGTCGATCGGATAATAAAACGAGGTGGTCGTACGAAAGCCCAAAAAGTCCTGGTCAACTGGCTCGGCTATCCCGAGAAATTTAATTCGTGGATACCGGCGTCCCGCTTAAAGAATAATAAAGGACGAATTTTATCTGCTTCTGCCTAGCAACAGCAGTATGCCGTACTATCCCGAAAATAAAACAACCAATTTTACGACACATCTAACGCATCAGATTGATTTACATAGGGCATGGTCTGTTGCGCTGGTCGAAGTACAGATCCCTATGACCTTTCTTCACGTACCCGCTGCGTGAAATCTTGGGATCACGTGGGTGACCTCACTACCTGCACCAAACAGAGGGAGAACCACGAAGAACCGGTAGTCGGTCTTATGATGACGGATTCTAACGTAGCACACGGTGTTCGGCTATGACGGGTTGTCTCAAACTAGAGCTCTGTAGAGGTGGTTACACTAGCGTATCGTTCGTCTCTACCGATAACGATCTAGACGATCCGTACGAGATTAGACTCTGCAGGTCTCTGGTGCGTATCCTGGGTTTTACCGAGTCGGTCTTGGTATCGAAAGCAGAGCCCATTATGATGGCCAATCAACCGGCCAGTCTGATCAACACTCTACCTAAGACGCTTTTCATTTACACCGACGTCTACAAGCCGTATATCACCGGAGACCTCCAAACGCCCCTGCTTCGCGTGGTTCCCCTGCAGTCAGATAACAAATACGCGTACGCCGCCGTAAAAGTGCTCTCGTTTCCACTGTTAAAGTATATACCGCTGCTCCGCACGACTTTTCAGACGATCGACATCGATATGAGAGACCAGCTGGGCAAATACATACCATTCGAGTCAGGGACGCTCTCTGTAACATTACACTTTAAACGTATCGACTAATGGCTATTACACCGATTACTACGACCCGCAGATAGGTGCGAGGCATTCCGCGAAATTTCGGGTATTCGCGAGCTGGCCATAACAACGGGGCCATGGTATCGGTATCGGCAAGGAGGCTGTGCGTGCGGGCATGAATATCTTGACGGATGTCAGCGAGCGCGGCGCCCCGTTGAAACAGGCATTTCGTACCAGGGCCACCGAATCGGGCATAAATATTAAGCGTAAAGTGGTGGCGAAAATTAACGAGCTCATGAAAGATTCGGCCTATAAAGCTGTAAAACGATCACGCGGTGGCCACTCTATCATCGACGTCGCTGGGAGGAACATCGCCGCACCCTTAAGAACTGTTAAAAAACGTAAGAGGAGCACGAAAAAAAGGCCGCTCCACTTAGAAAACAAGTAGTAAGAGAATAAAGTCAAAAAATAAGAAACAAAAAAAAGTCGCAGGATCGCTAGTAAAAAAATTAAGCGGAGTGCACTGGATCTCTTCTTCTGAGCGCTATCTCTATCATGAACTTCCTACACGTACACTCCTGCGAGTGTATGAAATCGGAGCTCGAGCTCTTTACACTACGACTGACGCAGATTACTATAGAGAGCGCCCAAAGGGTACACTATAAACCTATCTCGTGACTGACCGATGACTCGCCCATCGAGTTTATCGTGCCGGGTAACGGTGAAGAATACCTCGATCTAGCACATACCATGCTGAGTTTACGCGTACAGCTACGATCCAAGGACGCGTCAGTGCCGGACGCTCTAAGCATAGCAGCCCCTGTTAACAATCTGCTACACTCGTTGTTCAATCAGGTGGACGTGTTTTTTAATCAGAAGCTCGTCTCGCCGCGTAATAATGCGTATGCTTATAGGGCTAAGATAGAGACGTTATTAAATTACGAGTCCGTCGCTAAGGAGTCACACCTCTCGAGCGTGCTCTGTTACGATGATACGCCCGGTCATATGGACGATACAGCAGGCAAGAATATAGGTCTCGCTAATAGACAGTCTTTCGTCGGTAAATACAGGACGGTTGATCTGATCGGTCATTTATACTGCGATGTATTTAATCAAGAAAAATTTTTATTAAATGGTGTTGAGCTCCAGTGTCGGAGCCTGCCAGCCCTAATGATGCAGACTGAAACGTTTGCGAAACGTCGGCATGAAGCTGAACACAGACGCGGCTTCCATCCGGAAACCATGAGTATTAATGTTCAATGATTTTTCGAAAATTTTTTCAGCGGTACCAGTGACTGATACACTTTGAGGTCATGAATAATTTTAGAAATTTTTATCCCAAGTTACAAGGGGTATGGGACGAGAGGAATAAAATGTTAAATATATCATAAAAATATCCACTTTATTTGTCAACCCCGCTTTCCGTGGTACTAGGCGAGAATACACACGAATAGATATTATAGTAGCGACATAGTGATAATAAGTATAATGGTAATAATAGTGGTATAATTAATGATAATATTTTAGCTTGGTATGTAATATCTCTACAGTCTGTAATTGTTTCTTTTCCCTCTCTTATTTTTCCTTATCGTGATTCCCTTTTGATACTTGCTTCTATTATTCCTAGTCCATTGCACCGTTTTCTCGCAGAACAATAGAAAGAAAGTAACGTCTGTTTATTCGTTAGCTTTCCATGCATTAAGAATAACGCTCGATGAGTAAAGATTAAAGTACCATTTATCACATAATCGCCACGCTAAGGATGAGTCTTTCCGTATTCGTTGCCAGAAATTAAAATGGGACATTGAGAAGCATTTGATCACGAGGAGAGAGAAAATAATGGAAATGTATTTTCCTAAATGCCTATAGGCTGGTGCGTATGTGTGATACTTTTTTTTTACATTTCTTAATAGTTTCCACTTCATTTTCAATGGCTCCGGAAAATTCATTCGGACTTCCGAAAGAATCCTAAAGATTTCGAATCAATCAACAATATCTAAAATTAAATTCGGTCAGATTAATTTGATATACAATATTTATATTTCAATTATATCCCTTACTCTGATTCTACCTCGCACACGCGACACGCTACAAAAGATTATACTTTTTTTTTTCATTTTTGTTGTAATTTTCTCGGCTTCTATTACACATTGTAATGGAGAATTCGCAAATTTTCTTTCGCTACGTTTAGAAAACAAAAAAACTGAGCACTGACTGACTGCGCATCGTGCGCAATTTTCGATGAGATCCTAAGGGAACGTGAAAAAATCAGCGGTCCAAGTAACACGAATAAGATACAAGCAAAGATATATTATTGAGTATATTCGTAGAAACACGTGGACTTGATACCCGACAGAAGAAGATTAAATAAAATCAATCAACCGCAAGAAAAGTTCAAAGATATGACCTCCGTCTACGTCGCTCGAGTTGGATAAGCGATCGATTACGTAATTGATTCGAATCAAAAACTTAAGAATATTTAAAAAGGTCCCTTTTATTTCCAGGGGCGTTACATTTCTGTTCGATAGCTAATCTATCGTCTTCTGTAATTACGGACGTCAAATCTTAGATAATAAGAGTTAGAAAAGTGAATGAAGATCTGTTATACAATCTTGGAATTACATTAAGCATGACTTCTCATTGATTTTCATTGGGTTCCACTTAGATTCTCTCATAATATCAGAATATCAGTCATACCGAGTCGCTTGGACCTTCTTTTACACACGCTCGTAACATTCCCTCACGCACATTATTGAAAGTCGAAATCGTTTCAATTTCAAACTGTCCAATTGAGAGCACAGCACACTCGCACTATCACATAACGCATCCTACTTGTCTAGTAGTGGATCATCGTAGCCCCTCAGTCGAACTCGTGAGAGGATTCGGTCTTGGTCAGAAGATTGTCTCTCTCCTCTTGGGTAGCAGGGACCTCGGAGGTCATCGGCCTTATCACTTTGGTAGCTTTGCTTACCTTGGTCAGTCCTTCGGCGGCTCCATTGACGCCGGAAGCGCTAGAAAAGAGACTGCGATCGTCACGTTAGAACGGAGATGTAAACTCAAGAAAATGCCGAAAAAGAAAACAAAATCGTGTTATCAAATTCCTGAAAGATACCACGAGGAGGAGGGATTACTTACACAACGTCCATCTCGTCATCATCATCCTGGCCAAGTTCCTCGGTTGTTAGAGTGAAGTAGGGATTGGCGGATGCTGGTCGGAATTTGTAACCAGTCAACACGAAGAATACGTATGTCGCCATCTCGCGGAACATTTCATCCAGCCACTCGTATTGGAATGGTACAGTGATCTTCAGAAGATAAACGATGATCCGCGTGAAGTAAATGTAGCAGAAAATCATAATATAAAAGTGCCTGAAGAGTTTGAGCTTCCTCAAGTTAACAGCAGCCTTGCCATCGGTGTGACCAGCTTCCTGAAGATGTCGGATGCTCCAGACAACCGGAAAGAGAATGGCGCCACAGCAGAGCAGATCCACAAGGATAAAGACGTCGCGCCACGTCTTGTGCTCAATGTCACCCTCTTCGCTTTCCTCAATTATTATTTCAGCTACGTTTGCCAATACCTACGAGAAAACGATTCTTATTCCCAGATTTATCGAAATCCACTAAAACAAATTGATCCGTCGATCACCGAGTCTTTACCTGTAATGGTATCACGATCATAAAGAGTTTCTTATCTTTATCGTTGAGTATATGCTTGATAAACGTCCATCCCGTGCCGACGAGAACGATCGTGATGAACAGTACAGCTCCTTTCAACAGATGGGTGATGTAGTAGAGTATAGCCCAGGCTGCTACCTGCTCACCCTTCACCTGAATGAAGTGATAGTTGATTCCATGAAATAGAAGCGAAAGCGACTTCAGATAAACCAGTACGACCATCAAGCTATGAATCTTGAATACTGGGTGCCTAGAAATCAAGGAAAAGATAATAGATTCAGACTCTCCTATCCTGTTTTGAAGTATAACTGAGTGTCTTACTTGCTATTCTTCAGGATATAGGCCCAAAAGCAACCGGAAAGAAAAAAAAAAAGAGCCATCATAAAATAGAGAGTCGGAAGTGGCATTTCCCCGGCGCTGAGGTAGTTTCCGTTGTTGTTTTCTACGATGTGCACCTGGGAAAAAAAATGTATCTTTGAGTGGAGATGATCTCTCAGCTTCTGGGAAGCATCTTGATATTAGTAGTTATATAGACTATAAAGATATAGGCGATCCGGGTCACAAGCCAAGAAGCTTCCTGGCTCGAAACCGTGTCACCCTCTGAATTCCATGTCAGGAAGCTCGCTGGTCTCTTGCCATCCTCACCGTGAAATCCAGGGCGACCTGGGAGTAATCCTTGTAATTGGGACAGCTATGGAAGTAGAGATTATATAGACCCTCTTCTTCCTCGTTCTCCACGTGCATCACGAAACTGACGTTGTAATATTTCTTGCTGTTTATTGTTTCCACAGTCATAGGAAGTTTCAGATGTGAGCACACTTTGTTATCCATAGGTGGCATTTGCTCCACAGGCTCGATTGACCTCTTGACCTCTGAAAATAAGAATTAATCCAATCACCAGGAAGTCTTACCAATTAACTCACACTCTCTCCGTCTTTTAGAGTATCCTCGGCCAAGTACCAGGTGTACTTGTCTTTACACTTGGATTTATCGTCGTCCAGAATAGAATCACGGATCGATTGCGAGCACTGATGCAAGAATCAGTGTCGAGAGGTCATCGTCAACCCAGTGCACCATACGCAGGGAGGAACCACCTTGTTACCTAAGCTAGCACTCAAAAATACCTGAGTTCCATGTTATTTATAATATCGAGGACGAGGGCTGATATTTTTAGCAACATTCAACTTTGCGTCTCTTAATCATTCTCGTCACTTTTAAGTGGACGTCACAGCTGAAATTTAGTGAGAATGGCTTCCGTAATTTTGCTTTCCTAAATGCTCCCGAGCACTGCGCTTCCGAACGATGCTCTCGACTCGTGAAAATCGACCTTTTCCATATAAGTAAAATCCTCGAGAAAGGAATTGTGTTCTTTACGAATAATAAAGATTTCTGGGAACGAATTTCTTTTCTATTATCCCTCAAATTTCTTGTATCCGCCTACTCGCCGCCGGTGTGTGCGACTTTTTTATTTCAGCAAATACAATGGAAATCCACTAGATATCGTGGGAGTGTCCTTCCGTTCTCTGTGAGTTCATCTGGACGACGCAGAGTCACGCTGTTATACCTGGCGCCATAAAAAACAATGAATATTACCATCAGTCCCATGAGAATCTGTTTCACGAAGTAGACAAGATAACATCATCGAGTCCAAAAATTCTTCAGGAAGGTTTTCTGGATGAAAATGTTGATATCGACCACATTGAGACACGTGTCTGTTTTTCTAGAATGCCATTTAGCGTATCCGGCATCTCGAAAAAATTTTGTTTATTATTCCAAGTACTATGTCGGCCTAGCGTCGATGTAATTCGTATATTCATAGCTTTTCTCGAATATGATTAGTCAACGTTTTATAAACACGGAATTGCGTGCTTTGCTACCCCCCCCCCCCCCCCCCACGATGTCCCATTTCTGGTCCCGTGCCAAGATGGCACCCCCTTTATTTTACTTTACGATAACCACGACACACGATTCAAT
>JASANN010000219.1:78636-127122 GCA_031762395.1 Calameuta pygmaea | reverse complement strand
ATTTTTTTTATTCAACTTTTTTTAAAAAAGTAATCGCGTGCTGCTCTACCCCCCCCCCCCCCCCCCCACGGTGCCCCATTTCTGGTCCCATGCCAAGGTGCCCCCCCCCTCCTATTTTACTTTACGGCAACCACGACACACGACTTAATCAGCAAAACCGGCTTCTCATCGCCCATTCGAAAAGAAAGAAAATGGTATATTTCACTATTCGACAGATCACTTTAGCGAAATATAACGTCTGTAGGGTAACTTTTTAATCAATTACATTCCTGAGTTCTCTGCGCGTGAATTTCTTAAATAATTGGCACGCTATATCTTGTATAGGTACATGTATAGGAGAACTTCAGCGAAAATTTCAAAGAGACCAGGAAACGCAAAATTTTACTTAACGAGTAACAATGAACGTTTAGTGCTGAGGCAAAATCTTGCTGAAGAGCCGTCATCCCATTAAACTCGAAAAACTCTATTCTTACTCCGTCCATTGTAACGAGCCGTCAACCGCAAGCACGATTTAGCTTTAGAATCGTAAACGCTATTTGTAAACGGTTGAGTCGCCAGGAAGGTATTCGCGTTAATGCGTTTCCGGTCGTTCCGTCCAAGACAAACATAAACCTCTTTAAACGGTACAATTTTCAGATTGGCCCCAATGTCCCTCAGGAAATTTCAAAGAATGAATTCACATAATTTAACAATAAAATAGTAGCGCTCGCGTAATCCTAGTCTATATTAATATCCGTTGCTTGACATCAAAGTGACATCACGACGCCTGCACGAGGAAGCCAAACTTCATTGCCCCACCTGTTGGCTCCCGTTGCAATTCTCTGGCCAAAGATCTCTAATAATAGAGACTGGACACTACCAGAATAATTCGCGGATGCGTCCAGAATTATAAATAGAATGTTTCCGTGCTATTGTTAACATACGTGCAGACAGTGAAATTGGATGTTGTTGATCACCCTCTGGTGCAATGCACTTGGTCTTGTTTATAAACATGCGCAAAGTGGATGAATTTTCCCGTTGCTTTAAAGTGCATTACTCAACCAAGATTATGAAGAGTTATTCAAGGACTGTTGTAAGATTATAGGCAGGTCAAGTGTACTGAACTGCTTTTCTTGTTCTTGATGATTTAACTTCCGGTTCTTGAAAAGCTGCCAAAATCGCAAACGTACTGCGATCATCCATTAAGAATCCACTCGAGTGTGTATCGTATTCGAATGTTGCAAATACCAGGAGCTTACTGATTTCACTGAGAATTGTTTAGGTATACAAATAAAATGCTTCTTAAAAAGGTTTTTGGTTTCTCTGTGATTACTCAGCTTAGTCATCTTAAAGAACTTCATTATACAATAAGCCAATCTGTAGCCTAGTTTCTGCGCTAACTTTTAATGTGTTAATGATTTAGGGGTTACAGATGAGTGGGAGAGTAGGCAGCTCCCAGATGTGGTTATGATATATTGATGAAAGTTTATTTCAATACTCATTTTATAATTCTGTACTTACCTTGGAGAGTAGCATTCCTCTTTCTGCGTGGGAATAGGGCGGTGTCGCTTAATCTAGCTGGTAAAGAATTCCTCTTGGGTCTAAAACCAGGTATGATGCTAGAATTCTTATAGATGTGTATAGAGCGCAAATTTCGACTACAGTTTACTTTTAATCTGGAACAGACAAATTGAAACAAATGTAACTACCAATATCGTATATTTTTTCAGATTCCTTGGATTACTATCTATGCTTACGTTAAGTTTTTCAAGTCCATAGTGAAATAAACAATTGCACTGTCATCTCTCTGCTCTTGTTCATTCCTTAGATTTCCAGCACCTTGCAGCAGACACCGTTCTTGGTGGCTGTCTAAGTAAGGATTCATTGCATCACTAAGAGTTCGGCCAAGAGTAAAGCCAAACTGGAAAATAAAAGACTTAATTAAAAACATTCTTTTTCCCAGACAACTCCCAATTATAATGTAGTGCGATACCTGCAGTGTACAATGTACTTATTTTAAAAGCTGCAGAAATGCCACTATTGTGAAACATGTAAAAATAAACTGAATGAAGGTTATCACAATTAATAAAACGTGATTATGATTACAAATGACTTGACAAATTTAATTGAGAGTGCTTGAATATATCTCTATTAATCAAAGTTTTATCAACCCATCAGCATAATGTCCTAATTGGAACTTTAATAAGTGAGTAATAGTGGAGAAAATGGATTCGTGTAAACAGGTGTCCATATGAGTAAGGGAGCAATCATGACCCCTCATACCCATTAGATTTAAAACCTACCACAGCATTCTCATCAAAAGGTTCCGTATGGAAATTCATAAGGCTGACGTTAAGAATGCCACCCTTGTAGAATCCGAAAGTGCTGAGAGCGATATATTGCCTGCCATCATTCTGAAACACAAAATGCCACCAGTGAAAGATCGATCGCTATTGTGATCGGCCATTCCTATGTAAAACCCAAAATTAGAGAGAAGAAGCGGAAATAAAAACCACAAAATTATTAGGTGTTGACACTAACAATGAACGGGACACAGGGTGAGAAGAGCGTTCATAGAAAATAATATTAATCGTAAAGAATAAAATATGATACTTAACAAGGACTATGAGAAAGGACATGTATATTTTTTGCAACGTCGCTGACCCGTATTTCCAGTTTATGAATCCTGCCGGTGACAAAGCCCAGGGTGAGTAAGGCCCAGATACATTGCACGAAAGAGTATTTCCACTGCATTGTTCGCTGTAGCTTTATACGCGTAGCGGACAAGTGTCACATTACGTGAAAAAAAGATCCCACCACCGAAAGCCTCGCCTTTGCTCGTCGATACGCGAGCAGAAACTGAGCGCCGAAATGGAGGAATGTGGATCAGGAATGATCAGAAACACTCGAATGGGGAATTACGGATCCGGACTGTGCGCAACTATTTTACGCTCCTGACACTAAATACGTATACGTATATCGCAAAAACCTCTTGAAAATTTGACTTCTGTTATCTAACCCACGTGAGTACACGTGGTGAAGGTTTACGACATGAGCTCCAAGTTACCAGGCTTCGTATTGGCCTTTATTGTTAGTGTTTTGAGTAAATGGCCTTGAATACTGTGCCATGCTCACGTCTTCATTTGTAATGCTTTGTTCGTTTTCTAGGTTCTATAGTCGATTCATGTGTTCAATGTGTTATTTAACAGATTGAAAACAATGAAGTCTTTAGCAAGGCACATGTGTCACTGCATAAAATGTTTGTTATAAACAGTACATATGCATGGTTCTATTTTAACATATATGTATGTTACTGTATGGAAAACCACATGTGATTTGCTCAGATGTTGAGGTTTTTAAATCATAGTCATTCTGCGATGTTACTGAAGATTTTTCTTTTCTAAAGTCATTCTAAGTAATAATCGCGATTACTTCCGACGATCATTGACTCTGAAGAACATTTGTTTTTTTTTTTGACATTTTTTATTCACTTATTCGTACAAATGTACGAAAGTTTCATCAACTTAACGAGAATGCACTGCATTCCACGAATGGTTGTGGAAGAGCGCGCGCGTTTCCAAATGAATTGAGTTTCTAAGAAAAGTGATATATTCTTAAGTGACGATATTTTTTTCTAAGCACACAATCTTAATCAATTACAAGGTAACCGTTTGTTTTTTAGACATTTTTACAATGCATCCCGCCGTTTTCCAGTCGAGGATGACTGAAGTAAGATCCAACGATTATAATTGAAGGTTATGTCTGACACATATTTTCTCAGCAGGAAACCTTTCAAATTCTCTTGAATGTTATGGAAAAGCGATTTGCAGCACTTTCTTTACCAGATACGGACTCTGATCATAAACTAACCAAAGCTGTTAGTTTTTCTGAATTACCTAATACACGTAGGGTCCTGGTTGAACAATGTTATCGATCTGGAAGCAACGAAGGACTTATCAGACAGTACAGTTGTGAGCAGATATTGCATAAAGATTCAAACATTAGGTGATTATTTGCATGCAATTTATCTTTTTTGGCACGAACTATGTAAAGTTTATTGTCTTTTCTGATAGGCAGGTGAAAGTCTCAGAGTTAGTAAGATCTGGTGCCAGTGAGCACAGAAAAACATGGGAAACAACTGTTCCACTTTTTGGTAATGTCAAAAATATTAGTTGGATTACCGATCATGGCAAGAACAGAAATGAAGTTACGGAATCAAATATCACTAATCAAATGAAACAAGCTGAACTCATGGAAGTAGAAGAAATAAATAGCAAGAAATTGCAGGACTCATTTCCTAGGGGAAAACTGCATCAGAGTGACTTGACACAGTTTCACAAAATCAGCAACTTACAGAACGTCAAGATGTCAAACACAAAACGTATTATAGAACCATCAAGATTACATATTAACAGTTTTGTGGCAAATACACAGCAAGAACCATCGCAACTTTTGAAACCCAAAGGAAATTCAAATGCAATTCTAGATGAGCATTCAACTAATGCATCTAAATACAACAAAAGGAAACGGAGACTTCGGTCCCTCGTTCCAAAAAATTCATCAAAAACAAATAAAAAAAAGATGCTATGTAGCTTCTATCAAATTATATTTTTTCTGCTGCTGCCCGTTGCTATCACCCTCACCACTGTGTTTCTAAACCAGGAGTCATTAATCGATCATTTCTGTAAACATCGTTTCGATTTTAAAAATGCTGCAATTGCTCTGCACAGCCGAATTTATGGTCAGCAGCAAGCTGTTGAAGAACTGATCGATTATTTTCAAAAGAATTCCGACACGTTCAAACTCGTAGCATTTGTCGGCGGTACAGGAGTAGGAAAATCATATGCAGCCGAGATAATCAAGGAAACATTTCCAAACCAGGACAAGATCTTCGTCTATTTCGCGCCGTTACAAAATTGCCCTAAAGAAAAAAGTACTACGTACTTTGTCTGTCACTGTAGCCTTATCATTCTGGAAAACTTGGGCACCGAGGATCTTATCGACGCGGCCACTTTTTCAGCGTTGGTAAAAGAACACGCGATAAACCAATGTGTCACCATACTGGCTCTTATTAACATGCAGGATACTAATAACGAACTCAAGAGAACTTTAGATTTGCAGAAGAGCATAGCACAAGTGGATGCCGCATTTCATAAAGTAAATCTGCAGCCAAAGATCATCGGTTTCGAAACGTTGAACGAAGATGTCCTGGAAAAGTGTATCTACCAGGTTGCTAATGAGAGAAACATAAGTCTGACACAGAGCGACGTGGAATATATCAGACAAGGATTGATAATAGCCAATAGCGGGTGCAAGGGTGCCTATGCCAAAGTTCAACTAATGAACAAGGAAGAAATGGAAAAGTAGGAATTAAATTGTAAATTCAATTTTCCACATTCTTTTCTTATTCGTCCAGTCGCATCGTAATGTCCCACCAAACTATTTTCGTACGATTTTTAACTCCTTCGTATCACTAAAATTTCTTTAATCTTTAAGGATAGACTTGCCACTCCTATAGCTAGTCACTTTATGAAAATTGCTCAATTTAGCGAAAAATATAAATTTTAAACGAATTGTTAAATTAATAAAATGACCTGAATTTCCGCGTTTGGCTCGTAACATTGGGTACACAGTATTGTGCTTAAGTATAGTAGCCTTACTTAGGAAATCAGAGTCGACGTCATATTTTATACGATATTTGCTATTTGTGATTTATAATACTTAAAAAAAAAAACGATTTCTTAATTCTTACAAATTCGTTTTAATCAATCATGAAGCGATGGACATATTTAAACAATAAAAATAATTATAAATAAAATATCTTTATACCTTTCATTTCTCTCAGTTGTACAATGCAATCGTATAGAAATTTCTTAAATAATTCTACCAACCATACGCAACGTGCTCGTAGACCATTAAAGTTCCTATAGCAGTGTAATTCCATTTCACTTTCCTGATTATGAGTACTACCGGTCTCTGCGATGCGATATTGCGTGCCGAACGTCGTAAGGTAGGTAAAATGGTACCTAGGATCACTCATCGTTACGCAGTATTACGCGTTATGCGTTATGCAAAACATTAACTAATCCGTAGCGTTATTCCAACGAACAATGGATGCCTTTCACCAAATTTCTTTATTCGTTATACGACAAGCATCAATTTTGAATATTTAAATTTTATATAAAAACAAACAAAATTACTCGTTACCTAACCAACGTTTTAAGATATCAAGCATCACTCTCCACATTGCTTATATTAAATATTAATACGGAGCTAAGAGTCGTCCTTTTTTCATTCTGAAAGATCGAAAATGCCCGAGGAAGAAATTTCTTAATATTTGCTTCTTACGTGGCTTCGAATGATGTAACGTGTAATGTGTTACATTCGAAATAACACTAGCTACACTGACCAGACATTTTTCTGTACTATAGTCCTTTTATTATACTCTCTTAATTCTTAATGGTATTAGAACTTTTGTACGTGCACGGACGTAGCGTTGCGTTGGTACCTATACCAATATAAGTATACTCGATGATACTTGATACCTTGTAACATCGATAACATCCTGTGGGTATGCTTTCATTTAGATTTTTCGTTCTTCCACGTTTCCTGCTCTTGGTAACCCTGATAAATGATCTTCCCGGGGGACGTGTTGATTTTGGACCACCAAAGTAATGACGACTTCACAGAAAAATAGTGACTTCCTGAAACCTTTCACTTTCTCAATTTCAAGAATTAAAATGGCTTAATGCTCAAGCGACACTTTTGAGTAGCTTAGTAATGTTATTTAGTTATACACATATGACAATGATGTTACGCATAATTGCAATGCTATTTTAAATTATTATTCTGCAAGTAGCGTTATCGGCTGTGCTCCGTCAAAGATTCTTCTCTAGATACTTAAGTAAATCCACTTTCTGTCGGATGTCCGTTGGATTGTTTTGTGAGGAACGTTAGAAATTTCTTTGAACGACTTGACGAGATCTTGAAGAATTAGCGGAGGCTGCTCGTTGCTCCGACTCCTGGTGAAATTGTCTGCACGTAGATCACGATCCACGTGGTGGATCAAGTGTAGAACGTGGCGTGACGTATTCAGTGACGGTTAGATACTTTCACTGTATACTTACATTAATGTCGACAAAAAAAGATGGCACACCCAGTATATTACTGGACAACCGTATACTAGTTTAATAGGAATTGTATTTTTTGTTATATAATTATCTAAGATACTAGTTCAATACAAGATACTAGTTTAACGAGAATAAAACCCTTGATCGTTAAATGCTTGATACGGTAATCGATGTTATAAAAATTATTATTTTAGATGATATCCGGATGTTGGACACTTTAAAAAGGATGACGACAGTGACTTTTTGTATCTGATAGAGATGCGTTTTACGTACGCGAATCTATTGGAAATTAATCGAACGATCCATACGTCATCATCCAATAATGGTATTCTGACGTGTCTAGACAACATTCGTCGTGCACCATGTGTAACGTAATGGCTCTATAATCGATTAATCGATTTCTGTCTGGTTCTGATTATGATTACTCGCCAAGTAAACCGTGTACTCGAGAGGCCAACCGTCTATGAGTTTCAACATGATCGAGTCCCCTGGATCTCACGTTTGACTCACAGCTCAGACCATACATTATGGTTAAGACATTTTCATGGTTAGTTTTCCAAGGACGATAAATTGACCTTACTTGAAAACCTTAACAACCATGTTCTTTTTCTAGATGCAATGATATGTACATTACAATAACAGTTATTGTCTTCGTGCTGAGAATTAAAAAAAAGGTACGAGGATGAAATCCGTGAATGAGGATTCAATCGGTTAAATCAGGAGTATAAAAGAGGCACCAGCTGATGTGGACAAATGTCTAGAATCCTTGACTTCTAGATGATCCTCGTCCTTTGAAGATTCGTCTTGACTCTTTACAAGTTGGTCAGCAATAACAATGTCAATTTGAGACTAGTCAGTCAGCTTCGTTAAATTAACCTAAAATCCAATCATCAAAAGTCGCAATCGCTCATCTCGATATACCAAGAATGACCAAGATCGGTCTTGTATTTTATTCAATAAAATATTATCAGAGCTCTGATTAAACGATTGGAGGTCAAGTGTCAGATTCCTGAATGACTTTCTTCTTGCGGAAACAATAGTTCGTGACGGTCGTCATTACGAAATCCGCAACCGGCTCCATCAATTTGTTTATAACAGCTGGACGATGCTCCGACTGTCTCTATAAAAGGACACCCTCCTCCTTGGACTAGTTCACTCGCCTTCCACTTCGTTCCTACGAGCAGACGCGGCTCCTCATTAGCTCCGTATTACATTGCTCGTTCTTACTAGATACTCGTGACTCAAAATCATCGACTACAACGTGGTCATCAACTTTGGCAGCGACTAATTGTAAGACGTCCTCGTGTTCGTCGACGCTGCGCTGGCAGGAGGAAGGGTCCGGGCGGAAATTATAAAAGAGTGCCCGAAACCTGGAGAACGGATCAGTCGCTTCGAAGTCTTTGATCTGGAGACTACAGTCCTGGTACGTTTTTGGCTTTGTTTTTTTCTCGATTCTTTTTTTTACTTCAAATCCTGCTGTTTATCGTGGAAGGAAAAAATACAAACATTCTTACATAAGTAATTTACTCGTAACATTTGGCTGGTAGGATCAGTGCTGGATTTAAAGTAAAAACATATTTTTTTATTTATCGTTTTTTAAATATATAGTGTATAGAATATTATATGAAAGTAATTTTTTAGCCAATTTTTTTATTTTTCAAATTTTATAAAAATTTCTCGCTTTCGAGAAATCATCATTGTTTTCTTTTGACTAAACTCGAGCAGCTGCACTCACAGGAGCAGGTGAATCCTCGTATATTTGCACTTTCCAAAGTGACAAGCGAAGGTCTTGACAGGCGAGAACGACAATTCGATCAGGATCACGATCACGATCGATGCCTATTAATGATCGAGTCTCGAGTCACTTGCTGAATTTCAAAGTGAACCAACTTTTTACGTAGTCCACGTCGGCCTTGGCATTACCGTCAAAATCGGAAGATTATGTAAATTGCGCGACTCGTCGTTTCCTTCTCTCTCTCTCTCTCTCTCTCTCTCCTTACATCATGTACCAATGGCGTTCCACTTTTCTCGGACGTAACCACAAATTACTATGCCAACCATAAATATCACGATGATAAAAATATGACCGCCTCTAACACAGCATAACAGTATACCGATAGCCATTACTTTCTACGCGGAAGAGAAGCGCACGTTTTACATTAACCCACAGCTCGATTCATTTCACACGATCAATCCGCCATGCAATCCCGAATACGCAATTCAGTGCCTAATCGTCATTTGTAATTATCGGTCGGCAGACGTAATCATCGATCCTCGTGAATTTACTCGAAACGAAACGACAATTGTCTCTCAGGCAGAGCGACCTTTACTTCCTTTTAAGTAACCGCCACGCGCAAAGGGCTCGTTTTTTCTTCGTTCCTTGCATATTAATTTTTCGACACGGAAAACTAACAATGCTTTAGGATGATGACCTCAGAGGAAAAGGGTTGCTCAGGGACGTACCTTGTTAGACATTGTTAGTAGTCTTTAGCACTATCTTCAATAATCTTTCTACTCTTCGATCTTTTTAGTATGTAATCTTTAGTGCATACTAATTCAGTACCATTGACTGCGGCAGGGTCTAATTCTTTGGGGTCGATAATGAGTTGACCCCTAAATTTATGGGGGGACCAGGGAATCATCGAACTAGATGAAATATATAATTTCCTCGTGGGGTAGGTTTGAAGTGAGTCAGAGGAACAAAGATGGGTGAACAACCGTAGCCTATTGCATAATCGGAGAAAGCTGTTGCGAAACACCAAGACATATGCGTCTCGTGGATGAAATTTTGTTCCTGGACTGGCGGATACGACATTCTTGGGGCAGTATAGTGTGGTCATGCGGTATTCGTTATGTCTTGTGTTATATCATACATATACGTATGTTGCCTCTTGCACCCACATGCGGTTAGACATTAGTAATACCGTACGATAATCATGATGTGGTGCAATTCAGTTTGGATGTGGGTAGTTGGTTAAAGTTTTGTCAAAAAAAAAAAATGTTATTGATTCAAAATAAAATTTTAATTTCAGATACTTTGTTGATAGTCTTCTTCATCGGTCTTTATTAATTAACGTGATCATCGTTAAGAAGATGGTCGCCGTCGAGTGGGTCACGGAGGAGGATGAGTACGTGCCAACTTTTTCCGAGGAAACGCAGAAAATGGCTAAGGAAGAATTGCGCGAGGATAAGAATACCAGAGATCAGGCACTCGAGCAGATAAGAAATTGGATAAAGATGAATCCACGTATTGAGAATTGTCGTCTTGGTAATTATAATTAACTTTGAGATATATAGTAATTTTTATTTAATTCTTAATTGCTCGATTCTCTGGCAACTTCCGTCTCTGCACAGATGGGCAATTTCTCCTGAGATTCTTGAGATGCAAGAAATTCAACGTGCCGATGACGCAGGAAGCGATCGAGCGGTACCTTTTGCTTCGTCAGGTTTACCATCCTGCCTTTAATCATCTTGACATCGCCGAACCGATTATGGACGAGCTACTTTCTTTGGGGTAAGATCAAGTACAAAGGATTTGGCTCAGTTTGGCTGTGGGATGCTTGTGTGATTCTTGAATAATTTTTATCTTTTTTTTTTTAGGTATCTCTTTGCTGTTCCCGGAAGGGACATCAAAGGACGTCGAGTGATCGTTGCCAGACCCGGTATGGACTCAGCAATAGAATAAATGATTAATAACGCGAATTAACAGAACAAATAATTTTTGGTTTTCAATCGATCCCTTAAGGCGTCTTCGATCCGTACAAGTATACGAATGCGGACATGTGTAAGATTCATGCGATAACATACGAATCTTTGATGGAGGACGAGGAAAGCCAAATTCGCGGATTCGTTCATTTTGCTGATGGTGCTGGGGTCAGTTTTCCGCACCTGACTCTCTTCACTCCCAAGGAGGCTGTGCGCATTGTCAAAAATGGCGAGGTGACGATAATAAATCTTTTCAATTATTCGTATGGATGAAAAATTATCGAAAGGCCAGTCTGTAATGTACTCGATACTTATTGCTCTTTTGCGTAATGCTCCAAAATGTACGGGCGGAACCGGTTTTTAAAGGTTCTTCTAGTCTTCGTAGTAACGTTGTTGCGATTCCTGTAGTTGCCTAACTCGTATTTTTTGGGTTATAGAAAGGCAGGAACTGAACTGTGTAGATTTAAAGGTTTCTTAAGTCGTTGATATTAACAATTTGATTAATTCGATTTTCCACAATCTACAGAGAACCATCCCGATGAGGCACAAGGAAGTACACGCTATCAATGCGCATCCTTCTCTTAAATTTGCATTGGACTTTGGCATGTCCTTGATCTCGGAGAAGATCAAGAAGCGAGTTAAAATTTATACTAGTTTGGAAGATGCTGTGAATAATAAGATGGACACGAGTCTTCTTCCAAAAGAGTATGGTGGTACAATGCCTATGAAGGAGATGATAGGTAAGGACTCCTGTTAAATGTGAATTGATTGTAAAAAGAGATACTTTTTTTGGAATTGTATGATTCTAGAACTCTGGAAAAAGGAATTGATAGAACTCAGACCTAAATTGTTGAGCCATGATAAAATGAAGGTGAGACTTGAACTGTATTCGGAAAAGGCTCGGGAAGGTGCTGTGTCAGCTTTGAAGCAAGGACTGAATTGTTCGTCTTTGGGCTCCAGTGATTCGATACACGGTATCAGTGGATCCTTCAGGAAACTCGAGGTTGATTGATGCAGATTCGTGGGACAATCGTAATTACGCAAACTCACTTAAATTTAAGAATTCTTTGTTGCAAAATTAGATATTTAAGGGATATAGCGGAATGCCAATCTTTGCCAAAATTCGGCTACTTGGAGGGGTAGCCGGGAGCAAAAAGTTATATAAAAATCATGAGACTCCTTTGACTTGAGAATCTGTACAAAAATGTTAACGAAGAAAGAATATTCAATGTCGATATTCCATTTCATTATGATATTCTCATTATTCATTGTATCAATTTCACTAGATTTTAATTTGTTCTCCTTAAGTTCTAAGTGTAATTACGAGTCTCACTTGATAAGCACTGAAATTTTTTATTTGTGAAAAATTGTAGTATGAATTTATGAAGTATTGGCATTTTATAAAACGTATACGGACAGTAGCTAATAGAAGAGGTTTTTATGAAATATATAGATTAAAGTGATGTAATTTTTTTTATCTTTTCACGAAGTAACCCACTTGCCAACTAACTTTTTGACTGTTGCGCGAGCGTTGATTAAGTCTTTAGAATCTGTCGAAACGTCACTGTTCAGGTCACGACAGTGTGAAGATCCTAAACAGGAATAAATTGACTTGGTTAAACGTTTGAAAATGAAAAATCTTAATACCTTCAAAAATTTCGTGAAACCTACCATTGATTAGTATAGCGGGTGACAAATCATTCAGATCCTCGAGAACAGAAAGCGCGTGCCAAGGATCTATATTTCCATTAGTAAAGACGACATTCGTCACGTCCGGTTTAAATCCACCGTACATAATATTTGTCCTTCTAATTCCAGAGTTCAAAAGATCTTCGTTGTAGCTGTAAAATTAGATATTGGCTTTTTTTTCTCCAAACGATATTGTTCACTTGATATATGAATACTCACTATTCGCCATAGAGATCTTTGCAAAGATGCAAAAAGAAATCTAACGGAAATAAGGTTCCAAAAACAGATTTATCGGAATTTGTTGTCTGATAATATCCATACTCGGTGCAGGTCTGATAAAACCACTGTCTCACTGAAATAATTGAATGGATGAATTATTTTGGAATTTTAGGGTATTCATTTTCAATTATTTTCTGTTCATCTTATCCGTATCGTCTTATCATCTTACTGATACTCGTTGCTGCTTCCGATTCCCATGATTCATTTCTGTATTTTTTAATCATATTATTGTAACTCCCATCGAGACAATCATTGTCTTCGTATATTAAGTAGGCCAGTCTCTGAAGTGGAGATCCAAGATAAGTGGCCGTCATTATGTCACAGTACTTGCCGATAGAAGATTTGCCTTGGTAGATTCTGTCGTATTGGACAATGCTAGCAAATTGCTATTTAATGGTAAAATCAGTTAATGTTATAAATGAAACATAAAATTATACATAATGAACGGAAACTCACTTCAGCGAGAAGATTCATGAAATAGGCTAGGTCATCGGCGTCAGTGACATCGGGTGCGGAACAAAGACTGTAGGAAAATATTTTTTTATTGCGAAGCAAATTTTTTTGGTAAAAAATACTTTCGAGACTTACTTGAAATATTTTTTTAATTTTTCGGGACCATCTTCGACTGCGAGTAATTCTTCAACGGATCTGAAGGCTTTTTGAACGTCGACGACACATTGCGGATTGTATACGTAGAGTGAATGAGTAACGACCTCGTAATATTCTAATAAGAAATTATATAATTATTTTACGAATGCTTGGAAACGGGAATTACGTGGTCAAGGATATTGTTACGATTAAGGTTTACCATAAAAGTCTGCTTTAGCGTAAACTGGAGCACTGCTAGCTACCGCCCCCTGGAATACATATATTTTTTTTTCTTATGAGAATTTACTTAATTTTTACTGATTGAGAAAAATTATTCGTCAAACCTGTATAAGGTGAGGATATTTTAATCTTGACCAGGCCGCCATATTTCCTGCATAGGAACCACCGAAAACGACTACTGGACTATTTTCTATTCCGAATTCTTGTTTTTTTGTCTCAATAAAATAAGCTACGTCAGCGATCGCTTGTTCCAAATTCAGATATTGCAGATTTTCGGGACTAGTATCCCTAAGAAATACAAATTTGATAATTAATAATTTGATCGGGTAAGTGGATTAGAGGTAAATGTAAAATCATACTCTGTGGGTGTACTCGGTCCGTAATAACGATGTTCTGTATAAAACATAAGGGCGCCATGTGCTACACCCAATTCAAACATGACGCCGGTCTGAAGAAAACCAATAGAAATTTCCCATTCGCCACCCAACATTATTAAAATTGGACCGGTCCCGTTAAAGTAGCGATTGTTTTGATAAAATCGCTATAATCATATTAGATTAATTAATAAACAATAGAACGAATGCAGATTCCCTTACTAACCATAGACCAGGTCCGATTGTCTCGGTGATTGAAGTGATCCAATGGTTGGGTTATCCATCCTACGGATATCGCTGCGGTAGCTGCTTTGGAATTGGCTGAAACAGGCTCCTCCAGTCCTTTGTACCGGAATCCACGAAAACCAAATCCTGTGACATGTGATCCAATAACGCCCAATGTGAGAAATACAAAAATAATCGGATGCATTTCCAGAAAATAATTTTGCTACTAATTGCGACGTCTTCTCAACTCTTCCGGCAGTCGATGGCCACTGACAACTTTGATAGCCTATCAAGTCAGCATTACGATATCAAGTCGTAAAATCTCATTCTAAACTACTTCTAGCCTGAGATAAGTTAATCAAAATGCTAGATTTAATCCACGAGATTAGAGAGATGAAAAAGCAAAGGTATTTAAGCATTTTTCTTTCAACATTTTATCAGACAATCTTGTAACTGATAGATAAATGTGATAGGACAGTATTTTTCTTTGTTATAAAAATATTTATTGAAATTATAGGAAATACAATCTTATTCTCTACCTGGTTTACTTCTATGTAACAAAAATTCAAATAATCTCTCTAGTTTCTAGACTTGACAATAGATGACGGATAGAACATTATTTATTTCTTTTTCTGTTTAGTATTAGTTTCCGAATCAGAAGTCTCCCATCCGTCATTCGATTCGGTGGATGATGTTTTCTGATATCTCACAGGGGTTCCGTGTTCCTTATGATCATTCGTCGATGAGTCTGTGTAATCTGATTCGTTCTCCGAATACGAATTATTCGATTCTACATCATCCCATTTCGATTTAGGGCGTTTTACTCTTTTCGAATGTTTTCTCGTTTTACAATCCCTTGATCCTTCCGGTTCCTTATCAGCGATAAGAGATTTTGTCCGTGGCGAATCGTTTTCTTCGTCATTGGCCCTTTTCACAGAATCTTTGGATTTCAATCTTGCGTCATCCAAATTTCTAGTCTTTTCTCGCGTTCTCGATCCTTTTTGTCTTCCTGACCTAGGATCTCTTGACCTTCTTCCCACTTTTGATTGCCTTCCTTGACTTTCCATATGACTAGATAATTCCTCGTTATTGTCACTATCTTCAGAATGCTTCCTCTTCGATCGATTATCACGTCTGCGCGAAGATCTTCCCCTGGGAGATCGTCTGTCGTGCGTTTCAAAGTTCCTCGAATTTCTACCAGCTCTTTCAGTCTCCTCCTGCCTTCTATCGCGTCTAGAATTACGTCTAGCGTCAGCATCCTCTTGACGACGATGCCTTCCGTTTTTGCGACGATGTTCGAGCTCGACTTCCGGTGATTCCGACCACCTCCAATCGCGATCCTCTTCGTTGCCTCCGCGTGTAGATTCTTCCCACTTGGACCTGTTACTCCTGTGTTCGCTTCTTCTTACTGTAGAATCCTGATTCTCGGTCCTTTTGGCCCATCTGGGTGGACTTCTTAAATCATATTCGTCGTGGGGATTCCTAAAAGTGTGCAGGAAGTTACAAGCGCGTCCTTTGGGGCACTTGACCATCCCACACACGGCGTTCCTCCACGACTTCAAGTTGGCGAATTCGCAATTCAATTGCCGTCCTGCGTACCATCGGCCCTTCAGCTTTCTTACTGCGCGCGCTGCTTCGCGTTCAGTGTAATATTCGACGTACAAATTTCCACGAAGATGGATCTCCGTGTTACAACAATACTTTAGGGTTTTTATTCTGCCAAAACTTTCCAATTCGGGCACCACGTCCTTGTAGAATTCTCGAAAGTGTTGCCGAGTCTCTGAACTCTCGAACTCCAGGACGACGTCAGTGTCGTATTCGGCAGAATTTTTCTCAAGTGAAAAATGAGAATAAAATCCAGGAATTAGGATGACTTTGCTCAGACAAACTCGACGATGATTTCGAGAACAAGTGTCACCGTAACGACAGGCGGCAGTTTTTGTGAAAAATGGACAAAGTTCCTTCCCAGGTTGACTGTCCGTTACGGCTCGCAGAGCTTCTGGTGTTTTCGTACCATTGTCAATGTAATCGTCTATCTGTTTCTGAAGTTCCTCGTGTCTCTTCATTTCTTCCTCTTGGAGACGTTTCTCTTGTTCCTTCTTCAGTCTTATTGCTTCTTGCTTTGCTTCGTATTCCTTGCGTATTTTCGCTTCCTGCTCGAGCTGCTCTTGTCGCGCTTTTGCCTTCCGCTCTTGAAGAATTCGCCATTCTTTCTGTGCCGTTGCCTAAAATCAAATGGAATACAAATGGTCAGATCACTTGAATTCTATGTATATTTTATTAAAATCTAATTCACTCACAACCTCTTAACGACTTACAAGAAAATAATTTGTAGGTTTTGGCATCCACATGACAACATCGTTTTCGAATATATGTGAATTCTCAAAACGTGCAGAGTATCGATAACAAATGAATCACGCGTATTGATATTACCGTTATGTATCGATAAAAATAAAATACAGCCGATTACAAAATTACTTACTTCAGTTTCCAACCAGCGTTTCTCCTGTTCCTCGCGTTCCTTTTCCTCCTGTTGCTTTCTAGCTTCGTCTTGTTTCTCTTTCTCGGCCAACCAATTCAAATATTCCTCGCTTCTCTCCAGTGCTGCCCTCAGACGCTCGGCGTCGGCATCTCTTTCCCGAGCGGCTTCTCGTCGGAGACGTCTACGACGCTCTTTTTTCGCGAGGCGTCTCCACTCCTTATATCTTAACCGAGCCACGCCAGTACACTCCATTTCGTGACATGTTCTTCGGAAGCACTCTTTTATCGAATTGGATGTTACGGTAATTGAATTTAAAGTTCGAGAAACTGCTCAAGAGTCGCTGACAGTCGACACGAGCAGACGACACGTGCTCACATGCCGCCATTGTGGCAGTAGCAGTCACTGCGCTTGTGCGACACAGAATTTAAAACTGGCGCACACTTATGATAATACTATCCAGTCCAGTTGACCTCCGCAGTTAGATTCTCTTAAAATTTTTATCAGCTCTTAATAATCGATTATTTCCATTAACAAAACTTTTCACGCATTCAATCCTCGGTAGAGCTAAATTCGAACAGAATGAGTCATTGCAATTATTCAATCATTGCGTGCAAAATTAAATCAAATGTCTTTCGAACATTTTAAAAGCATCCAAAGTTTTGTTCCAATTGCACAAATAATTTATCACAGTTTCTATAGTATAATTGTATGCTCTTGTTTATGTCAAGTATCATGTAGCGCGGTGGCACATATTTCGACGTTCTTTCTTCTCGCTTCGATGAACGCGCACTCAAGCAATAGACGATCTGTTTGTAAAAATATGAGGTTTCGTAGGTCGACAGCATACATACACATGTCTCATGGAATAAAATAGGAACGGGGGATGGGCTCGTTTTCGTACGGCCCTGAGGTACCGTTAGTTCTCGGCGAGCATTGAACCACCGACGGGGGGACTCGTTCCAAGGAAGGAAGCGTATTGGCCAATGTTGGCCACTCTTACGCTCTTCGAAATGTTCTTCGCCAGTCAGCCTTTCCTCTTTCGCGTACCTACGTGTCATTATTCGTTACAATTGTCTTGCCAAGGAGGCCTTCGACTAGCCGGTTCGACTTGACTGAATTTCGCGCGACTGGAGCACGTTGATTTACTAAATTTAAAATAACTTTCCATTGTCACACGTATTACGTTCTTGAGTGAATATCTTGTTTGTGGATTTAGTACGGTATTGTACAATAGTATATCATAATTGACAGGACAGTTTGAAGTGTACCGTTTTATATTCAGTCTTGTGACTTCTTTTTAAGACCGTATTTTGCACGTGGAATCAGTAAAGGTCTCGAATTCCTTAGAAGTGTCAGTCCCGTTAAACCTATGATAATACTTTTTTATTGACTATTATAGGAAATAATAAAAGAAAGGATGCTTGTTTAAAACAATAAATCAGTAAAAGCCTGTTTTTCGTGCCTTTGACAATTACATAGAAGATAATTGTAAATTGAAGTGTCGTTTGAACGATAAATGAAGAATATGTCTAAAGCAAATGGAACTAAAGCGACCAAACAAAATGCAGGGACGAAGACGAAATTTCGTGCGTACCTGCTTTGGCTTTTCGGTGGTATCCTCGGCGCACATCATTTCTACCTTGGCAGGGACGATCACGCTTTCGTCTGGTACTGTACCCTTGGTGGATACTTTGGAATCGGATGGTTGCGTGATCTCTTCAAGATTCCTACGTATGTAGCTGATGCTAACGAGGAAGTCCAGTATATGCAATGGTTCAAGAATCAAGTCAGGATAAATCAAAAGGTATTTTTAACGATCAATCACAAAAATGTGTTTTCTCAAGCAACATGGGTGAACGTATGAACCAGTTGTGTGGATAATATTTTTATTTTAATTTCGTCGTCCGACCAGAAGTTGTTCTTATAGGCTGGACTCATCTCGTACAGTTTCCTTAATTAATTTATTATTAATTGCTCAGCTTGTCCATATTGTTATTCCAATTGAAACCAACCTACCTTCGCGCCATCTGAGTAAATAGCGATGCAGACCATAAATTTGCAAACTCGCTAGAAATACGATACACGTAATATTTAATTTTTCATTCCAGCCACCATATTCAACCGTAAGATTTATTGGCGCCGTAGTTGTGTCATACCTTTGGGGTCAACTGATCTACTTGGCCATTCCAAATGAGGAGATCAATGGAATCAATTTCAGGCCCTTGATGATCTTCATTCCAGCGGGCGTAGCCCTAGGTCAGCCATTCTGTCATTGTTGTCCATAGAATATTCTGTAATTAATGACAGTCTGAGTCTTGAGTCCACGTTGCAGTGTGTCACTTTGTGACTTTTACTGATAACACTGAGGCCAAACAGCTCGATGAAATATGCATAGATAATGCATAGAGTTTTTTTTAGATAAGAATTAATTATTCGGCAATTTCAAGAATCCATTTCATTATACTACTCAGCGGGCGTCTTTCAAATAGTTACTGTTCCTCTGCTTGGCAACGTAGTCAATATTGAAAAAAAAAAGTTCAATGTCTGCAACCACTTGTTAACGTCTCATGAAATTTCTCTGTCAATCAGGAGTTTGGGTCGTGGGAAACATCGGACGTGAAGAAGGAACAATATGGGTTCCCTTGGGATTGGCCTACTTGTGTTACCCAACCTTAACCTACCTTGGCGACGACAATACCTGGATGGCCCTTATGGTTCTGGCTGCCTCCCTCGGGTTCGACACCTTCAGCAAGCAGTGGCGTCTGAAACCGCGTAAGAAGCGCAGTGCACTTAAGAGATTAGGCATCCTTGGCATTGCTTGTTTACTGTACACTTCACTTTGGGGCAGCTACTTCTATTTCAATGCCAGCATTACGGATAGCGAGGGAGAAGAGATTAAGATTTCCGATGCAATCAGACACTTTTTGACATCACCAATTTGGCTGGACCTTAAGGTCAGTGTTAACGAGACCTTAGTATGCATGGCAATAAGGGATTATAAATGATTGTGCAATTAGGCGAGTCTGGAAGAAACATGGCGGCAAGCTAAGCACCAGGGATTCTGGGCAACCTGGAGGCAGCTAGTGGACCTCACCGATCCTAGAGGAGAAATAAATGCCTACAAGGTAAGAATATCTTCTTATATTATTTTTTACCTGGATAATTTGATATGAATTAAATTTTACATTTTTTAAAATTAGGTCTTGGGTCTTTCGCAAACAGCTTCGCAGAGTGAGGTCACTTCCAAGTGGAGGAGCCTCTCTCGGGAACATCATCCTGACAAAGTCAAAGGTTCCGAAGAGGAACGCAGAGCGGCACAAGAAAAATTCATGGAGATTCAGCAAGCTTATGAAATATTGTCCAGCGCGAAAAATCGCAGGCAACAACGAAATCGTAGAGCAGGTTGATAGGATGAAAAAGAATTGTTTCATTTTTTTTCAATTTGTTTTTAGTACAAGTCTATTATCGAATAAATTGAAAGTCGACCCGGACACGATTAGATGACGACAATCAATGCAACGTGCATTCCACGACTTTCACTAAATTTCATAAACAATTTATTTAAATAATCATTTACAATAGTTATCCATATAAAACTTTCTGGTATATATTATGTATATTATGTATAGCTATCGTAATAAGCGAATCTTTATTATTTATAATGCATCCCCTGTCGAATTCCTCTATTGACATTGACTCTTTAACACATTCTCACAATTCCCCCATTTTTAGCTTTGATCTATCGTGACCTCCCACCCACGAAAACCCGCGAAAGAGTAGAACCTAAAATAGAATTTGTTATTTATAAGCGTTCGAGTGTACCTGCGCGCTTCTGGCCCCACAACAATCTGGCCAAAGCATCACGTGAATTCACGATACTCTCTGATCTACGTATGTATGACGCACGACGCATAACGTTAGACTCTGCTCAGATGAGGAAGAACATTTTCATGGTGAAATGGCCAGAGACGATTAGACGCGAATTTGCAAGGTAGAGACAACCGTTTGGCTTTCAACAATTTCCAAGAAAATGCAAAAATAATCTCTTCGCTTTGGAAAATATTTGAATTTTCCGAACAACATCGATGGTGGTATCGATATATGTTACATATACAACACTTAAACTTATCAGCGCTCTACGTTTAAGAGCGAAGCAAGTGTTTTCTTTTGTCACTTGATAGGGTCGTGTTTGTCACTTCTAACGATTTTATACCCTGTTTAATATTATATATATATTTTGTTGTCTTTTGTCGAAAACGTTCTACGTGACTTTCCTGTTTACTTTTACAATTGCGCTCAATGAATCTTAACATTAATGAATAAATAATAATTTCACGATTTAGGAGAACTAAGATGTATTATACATATACGTATGTCTTGTGTTACTTGTTCTTCTTCTTGGTACGCGGTGGTTTCACCATGGATGAGTCCATCTTCTCTGATACTATCTTCTCGGTGAAATTAGTACCGTACTTGTCCGTAGCTCTTTCTATTATTTCCGCCGGAGCTACCAGAGTGACCCTGCAATTATTCAGAGTCTAAACTATCTATTCCAGAGATCTTTCCTATCTCATGATCTTTCACAAATTTCAAGATTTTGTCTTACCTCAGTTGTGGCACGCTAAGCGGACGAAGTAAACTCTTAACGACTGGGGGAACATCTCCCGGTTTTGGAAGGGCGGGACTGCTGGCACACAGAGCAGCGCTGGTCAATTGAGATACCAAAGAGAAGCTCCGGTCGGGACCGGAAGTTGTCCGGAAGACTCTTCTGATCTTTGATCTCAATCCTGTAGAGGGTGGTGGTACGTTCATCGGTATCGGGGTTACCTTTGATGATAAAATAACAAATTCTAACGATGATATCCAATTAAAACTCATTGAATTTTCTTTGAGCTTCTAAACGGTGGAAGATGGCGGTAGATACCTTTCCCTGAAGTACCTTAGCAGCTAGTTCCGGTTCGCTGCCCCATCTACAGGAAGTCGTCCTTTCCAGTAATCTGTGCCTTGCGAACCTTTCGATGACTTCGGCGCAAACGTAACGTCCGCAAAATCTCGCCCACTGCTCGGCCCTGAGACCCCTGCCGTGATCTCGAAGCGTGGGATTTGCACCTGTTTGCAGAAACACTGGTCACCCTGACATCCGGTTAAAATTCCACGTGAATCTCACATTCTGAGGCTCACCGGCGAATAACAGAATCTTGGCGCACTTCGTTCTTCCCTGTAAAGCAGCCTTCATCAACGGCGTGAAGCCTAAGATATTTCTTGCATCCACTTCGATCCCAGGACATCTTTGTAGAAGGACATTAAGACACTCGATTTGTCCTGTAAAATTTTGAAAAATAATTTTTCATTTCCGACAATAAAAATTTCACCCGTCACTTTTTGTTCAAACGGCTGTTAACGAGTCTCTGACATTAACTAGAATTTCTTTATTTACGATTCGAGTTAAAGTTACGACGTAGTGCTCAAGAAACACGATTGCTTCCTTCGGCTATTTACGTGTCTGATGACGCAATACTAATCAAGAATCGTCTCAGTGGTCATATTGAAAATTGGCAATGATCTGACAGTGGGCTTCCAATGTATTACGAGCAGCGTAGATACGTGTATTTTTCTGCGTCCCTGTGGGGCCTGTTTACAACTGCATTCACGGGAATGTCGACGCAAACACGTGTCCTTTGCATCATTGACGATGCGTTTGCGAATTTAGATAATACCTCAACGTCTCTCAATCATATAAAAAATGTATTCAAAAGACACTTACCAGCCTGTGCGGCAAAGTGAAGGGGCGTGTTTCCCTCGTTATCAGGAATATTCGGATCGAGTCCCGGAAACGACAGAGCAGCCTCGAGCATAGCAATGGCGCCATTTCCGGCCATGTAGCTGATCGCAGTCTGCAAAAATAAACACACTTGCACGCGCTCTGTTTCCTCAAGCAACATTTCGAATGGTCACTACTCGCATTGAAGCACTTATGTACAGAGCAATTCAGTTTAAATATATCGGTATCGAACTTGACAGCTGTCATCCGATTATTTGGTTCAGAATCACTTGGCAATGCTTCTACATTCAGCAGCATTTCAGCTGAATAGTCCTCCTGTGCGTCCTGCGCAAGTAAGATTAGGAGAAGTTTACATTAACGTGGTATGTAAATGAGACGTAGGTGGAAAATTGGCAAAATTTCAAAAATAATTTACACTCCCAATGGGAAAAGTCCTTCCGAGTTAATTTACCTTGGAACAGAGTATAATAACGAGAAGAGGGGTTGTTACGATACGGTTGGTAAGGATCGTCACGAGGGATCGTACGAGTATAGATCAGCACGTAACACAATGACTTCCATTCAATCAATTAAGCGACAATCCATTAAGCGACATGGCGCGTACGCATGTTGACGCGATCGTGCAAACGTTGTTACTCGACTTGCGTCAGTTGCGAATTGAACGAGAACGACGAGCCCAGTGGTATAGGAGAGGCCAGCGATGGAAACAGGATCAGAGAAAAGATACGCAAACTTGGGTCGCACCCATTTCGCGCTGTTACGTCAGGAGTCATCGGAGCGCATAATTTTTGCTTCTTTTATCCGAGGTCGTTTCTATATTGGGACTAGGTTGCTTTCGTTTCGTATTTAATCTTGCTCTATTCAACAGCATCTACTCGTCGCGTTCGTTGTGAACGGATTCGCTGAGTCTAAGGATCTCATGATCTGTACCAATGCAGCTCGTTAATCTTCTTTGGAAATTACGAGAAATCGCAAGCTGATCTTGTGATCTATCGATTGGAGAACGCCAAGGATCTTGTCTGAGGTCAGTGACTATTGTTCAAAGCGAGGCTTACCAGTGGCCTGGATAAACCTTGGGACGTGTTCATTGTAGCCACGATGTTATTAATGAATATCAGTCCCTGACCCAAAATGTCCTTTGAAAATTATTCATTCTGGACGGATCCAACGTTTAAAGGGATGTTGCTGTGGAGTGACGTCACGCGGGAAAGATTATTTTTTTTCAATGAATTCTGGCAATTCTGCCAAACGTGATACTCTGGTGTGAATCGACCTTAATTATTCGATGGATCGGAAGATCGACAAAACTCGGCTACGTTCTATTTGCATTACGTAGATTCCGTGCAACTTTTACTTGTCTGAGAAATTTCCGTGGGATCAGACGTCCTCGGGATTCCGTCGTGACGCAAAGTAGGAAATAATCAAAGACTTGAGCATCGCGCCATTGAAAATCACCTTAATGGTACTTGGAGGATCGATACGATAATCGAATAATTCTTCATGGAATCGATCGTTAAGTTCAGTATAAACATATTTCGACACCGTCGACGCGTCGTTACTCGGACGTATTGTTATTTTTGCAAAATTACTCGTCAACTAATACCAGAAGAAAATTACGAAATACGTCGAACACACGAACCCGTCGCTTTTCTGAGCTTCGATATTTTCAGCCAAGCTTCCCGTCCTCTTCCTCCTGACGGTACAGTAAATTAGTCTTATGATTTTCAAAATAAGCAATATCCCCCCCCCCCACCCCCCCCACCCACCCCACTTAAACCAATAAATTCTCACAGCCCGGCTATTTCAGAAAACCCGTAAAGGTTTTTAAAATTGGCCAACTCTGCAAAAAATTTTCATTTTATATACGCACAAAGCAACAATCTTGTATCCAATGAAAACTCATCATCAGTCTTTGCGTACGTAAGATTGCGAAATATCACGGGCCATTTTATCAATTGATCATAATCCAATTTGCAAGTGTTCCTGATCGATGTCAAAGTGTCTTTGGATGTCACAGAATTCGCGCATCTCGAGGAATGATAATTAGGGCGAGACGGGTATTGGTATTCGTTCCCAAAGCAACTACCCGGTGCTAATGACTACTAATGATTATTTTGCAACCTCATGCCAATTATTGCCAATCATTCGGCACACCATGGGCCTCCCTGTTTTGAATGCTTATAAGTGTTTTCGGGGCCATGCATACCTCTCTCATATGTTTCATTTGTTGACAAATCCGACACGTGGTCAAGCATCTCATCCGATCTGCTAATACGATTTATCTATAAGTTACACGACGGCGTACGGCCTCTATTGGCGAACTCACTTAGAGTCTAGCCTCAGCATTGTACGTTCTGACCAATTCGGTATTTTTCCAAGCCGACGCCACCGCGGACCTCGCTCAAGATCAATTTCTTATTTTCAACGACGTCCTCGAGCGCCCTTTACGCGATCCACGTTTTCTTAGAAAACGTAATTAGGGTTATCTGATATAACGCAGGACTAAGAGCATTTTCTCATAAATGGCCTAAATGCTATGAGAATTTCATATTTTGCTTATCCATTGAATTAATTGACCATTAGTAACGCAGAAGCACTCACCGAAATTGCCCTGTGTTTGCCTTAGATCAATCTATGAACTCTAGTTAAACCGAAGCAATTTTTTGGAACTTCGTTATCTTGGCTTTTAACGATATGGACTAATGTCATTATATTTATGAATTTTTCGTGTTTCATCAGAATTCAACTTTTTATAATTTTTTTCTTGTTCGTGTGACTTACTCTGCCGCTGTTGTCTACCGCGTTTATATCCATGTCCCCGAATCCGAATATTTCGGCTCTGGAGACAACAGACTTGAAGATCCCTTCGTCAGTCTCCCGGGCAGCCCTTAGAAGGGCCTTAGGACCCCCGGAAGACGATTCCCACGTGGATGGCACTGCTCTGGATCCTTCGCCACAAGTGGCGCGATCTGGGGAATATTGAATTAAAAAAAATTTTCTAACATGATTGACGCGATATTAGCGTAAAAATTTTCTTGAATTAAGATCACCTTGCAGAACTCCCTTCCGGTACACTTTGGCCTCGTGAACTGCCGTTTTCCTGTAGGGCGATCGTTTTTCCTCAAAACTGGTGTCCGAGCTGAAGGAGACGGACTTTTTTACCCCAAGGTTTGAAGGTTTCTTCCAGCTGGTCGGAAGAGTCTGAAAGCTCGGCGACCTCTCGAAGAAGAGATAATCGTCGACTCCACTGTTCGAGAGTACGGATTTCCGGAGTTTCTCCTTGTCCAGGTATCCGTTGATCCTGGCTTTGCTCTCGGGATTCTGCCTGATCGTGTAGTGCGTGAGACTCGCTAGAAAGGCCGAAGATCTCCTCAGGATTCCGTCCTCGTTCACTTTGTTCAATGGTTTTTCTCTCGATTGAAGACCTGCGAAAGTGAGTCAGACATGTGGATTCGGTAGGTGACTTCATGAAGTTACAGTACGTGCCCACTCTTGACATTCTAAATTTACCATTAGGGCACTCTACTGTTTCTCCGAGGATACAGACATTTCCAAAGGGTTTTCTACTCCTATGTTCTCTTCCGACCAAGAGATTCAAAACAAACAAACAAGCGTTCGAGAATAAATTGTGTTCGAAAAAAATGTCCTAAATGAAGATTCATCAGGTTTCATGACACGTCACGATTATCTCTGATTCTTATCGACGTTCTTATCAATAATAAATTGCACCTGGGAAGACGTGAAGATTCGACCAGCGCAATGAGAATACCTATAGATCATCGAAGACTCACCTTCCTTGAGGTTAGATGGGACAGATGCTGATTTTCCAATAGGAACGACGGGTCGATCAGTCCTCGAGTTCCTCGTCGACCTGGAGGCGTCCTTCTCGATGTCCGTCGGCTGTCGCGACGCCAGCAGACTCGAAATTGAATTCTGCGACTTTTTCGTTTCCTTAGCCGGAAAATGAAGACTGTTCTTCGAGGCTTCCTCCTTGCACGTCCTCCCGTTGGCGAACGGAGCTTTTTTCTTCACCGTCGACGTCGGCGCCGGCGTCTCGCACACTGCGAAGCTATTTCGAGCTAGCTCACCGCGAGAAGCGACGATGCTGTAGTTGCTGACGACGTAGGGAGAGCTCGAGGCAGATCTTAGGACTCTTTGACAACTCGACCTGTCCTGCCAATCAGCGTGTTCCTCGAGTATTCTCCTTACCTTCTGCAACATTTTATTCTTTCAAGACTCCAAAAAACAAAAGACAGGACTCCATTCAAAAATTCTTTTAGTCATACTGCAATTGACAAAAATTAGATCTGACGAATCCCATAGATTCCTCTGCCTATGCCACGAAGAATTACGACCCGCCTTCGCATTTAAATAACTGATAAGATTGCCGGGAGAGCAAGTGATAACTCGATTAACATGCCCGATAGTCACTCACGAACAGCACGCGACTGAGCAAAAACGTTAAAAACCGGGAAACGTAATGAATTATTATAAATATTACAAAAAAATCCACATAGCATAAACGGATTATTAACATTTACTCGTCACTCACCAACTTTTAATTGAACTTTGTATAAATTCTCTCTCTAACGGTTCATCAAATAATATCTTGAGATTGACACTGTGAGCCACGCGTCTATTTTCGCAGAGCGAAAAGAAAAAAGCAAGAAAGAAGGAAGGTCATTCGAAGCGATAACGGCCAATTGTCTACCGGTCGATGATCGTAGGCGGAATGACGGTTTACTGGCGAGAGACAGTGTGATTAAGCGAGAAGTAACTTTCCGTAGCGTGGTGGAACAGTGGAACAGTAGTAGAGAGGAAGAGAGGAAGAGAGGAACATTGGAAGAGATCCCTTCCTGGTCCCGATCTTCGCCACTGTGGACTCTCTTTCAACGCGCTATTTATACGTCAGTTAAGCCCTCGCGCGATTCGCTCGTCTCGCTCGTCTCGCTCGACTCGCTCGGCTCGCTGCGCCTGTGTGCGTCGACAGCTGGCAGGTATACGTAGGTGTGACTATCGAGGGAGCCATGTGGCAGAGTGCGAATGATGGCGAGGCTAGGTAAGAGCGGTAAGAGCGGCAAGAGCCAAGGTGTTTCGAGTCTGCAGAAGTTTCGAGTAGGCCTAATTGTAAGTAAACTTTGGGAGGCGAAAAGAGAGAAGCGGCTTACTTGGTGAGTTGTCGGTTGAGCAGTGGGGATAGTGGAGACGGTGCCGTTCCTGTGGACGCTGACGGCAGCGACGCTCCCAAATTTCACTCTACGTCCATTTGAGATCGGTGAGAAACTCTGACTGGTCTCCATCAGAGGCTACAATTTAGAGATTTCCTTGTAGTTGTCTATTGCGTCGTTAGAATATCCTTGGTTCTTTTATTTCTTAATTATTATTGTGTTTGTGGTCTATCGTCGTTGTGTGACGTTGTGTTTGCAATTATATTGTATAAACTTGTATACTTCGTAGATACTTCCTTGAATTTTTGACAAAACACTGGAGTGCCGGTAGCCATTAGCTATTAGCTATTAGCCATTAGCCATTAGCCATAATCTTAGTAGCTACTAGATGTGTGTTACGTATAACGTAGAGACACGATTTCCCGTTCTCGCCTCCTTATTGACACGTGGTTATTTTTGTATTTTCTGTACGAATAGCGTGGGACTCGAGGGTTGCTGTGAGCTTGTCACCGAAAGCTTTTTGGCCATCAGCCAATGTTTTGAATCTAGTCGGAAACTTTTGAAAAATTAGCGACCCAACAGAGACTGGATCACTTTTCGAAATTTTAAAGCGACTGAACAGCGTTATGTTAAAAATCGATGATCGCGCGAAGATTGACTTTAACTAATTTAGTTCGATTATAGGCGTAGGTGTTTTTCTTTCAAAATATTTTTCGGAAATTTGTTTTTTCAATTCGCTACGGAAAGGCATATTAATAACTAAGACTTGATTTTAAGATTAACGAGAGAAACGATTCACGGTAAGGTCGATTAGAAATTTATATGCAGTTCGTGCATGTGGAACAAGCGCCAAGTTATTTTTGTATGGATATCAAAGCACACGTGTTTGATTCGCAAGCATTTATCAAGAAAGACACGTAAGGAGATAATACGGTCTATAACGAGATAATGAAAGGAGCACGTTAAAGAATAGCTGACCTTAAGAAATCTGATATAAAGATGTAGACGTCACTTTCGATAGGATAACAGAAAAAATACGATAAGCCAGTCTTGACTTTTTTTTTAATTTGAATTTACGTATTTCGGCAAGTCTCGTGTAAACCGTGCTTAAAGGCCTCTTTCATGCTCGCCTTCTGTGTATACTTTTCCAGCGGTGGCGAAGAATATCAAAAGAAGATTAAAGATAGCACTACATTGTACGAGAAGATGCTTTCGTGAAAACCCAGCGACTGTCAGCTAGTTTAAACGAAGAGCAAATCAACTATTCGATAAATTTTCGAAATTTCAAGTAGACCGCGAGACTCTCGTCAATAGATGTTTGACAATGCAAGATATTTCGATGGTCCATTCGGCTCTCGTGTTTACGATTGCTCAACATGTCAAAAATAACATACCTACTTTGTTGCAGATGTTTCTCGAGCAAAGCTACGAGTCTAATTTTGTAGGTGCATAAAATAAAAAATAAATAAAGAACAACGTCTCACACCTTAAACACAGCTTATTGTTTTCATAATTTCTGACACTCGAAGCGCTTGGCGTTTTCAAAGCATCAGCCAAACAGACAATATTACAGAAAGATTTTGAAAAAACGTCGTACTAATCGTGCACGAAAGTTATAACCGTCTAGTAGCCCAATAGGCGGCAGTTGAGTCGGAAGCGTCAGGCAGGATTGGCTGACGGTTACGTTACACGAGGCTGAGAGGTTGCCGAGACTCGAGCCGGAAGTTCTGGCTGATTAGTTTTCAAGCGTGCGTGCCTTTTGACATTGATTGACTTCGACACCTCGGAGATTAAAGGTACATACACACAGTGCAAGTAAGTAGAACATGGAATATCATAATATATGCGGATCAACCAATCCAGAAATCCATAGATGACGAACCCCTACCTACGCCACTCGACGCATTCTAACCTCAAATTTATTGTATCATTCGCACCTATGGTTATGACAAGCAAGCTTTACTTATCACTGGCTAACTTAACGTAACAAGTACACGATAACAAGCACCACTCGATTCTTTCATTATCCTATCTAATAACAAGGTGGGGTCTTAAACGTAGCGATAGAAGGAAATTGCGAGCTGGGGGGGAACCAGTGGTGAGAAAGATAAGGGCTGATAACGGTGACATAGGGTATATTCGCGCACGCAACCCCATCATCAGAGTCCAACAACAAGAGGCGCCTTCCGTGCCAAGGTCGGCACCCCGGCGCAGGTTTGGCGTGACGGATAATATTTAAAAATATACACGCATGACCGGTAACGGTAATGAATTCCTTAGGGGACTTCGAATTCCCATTGGAAGGGTGTATTCATGCGAAGGTAACACACCTGAAAAAGACACGTATATGAAATTGGCACAACTTTCTGACCGTTTCCTGAAAATTTTAGTAATTAGTTTTATATATCAGAGTAATTCTCGAAAATGGATTTTTCAAACGAAAAAAAAAATTGAAATCGAACGAAAGAACTATATATGTATATCTCACCAGAGATATGAGAATCTTGAAATTCCTAGTAAACGGTTCATTCGACCTGAGCTCGCTTTAGTTGATGGAATCTTGGAGGTAAAATGGCTATGCTGCTGGGAATAAACTGAGGTTTCACGAAGTCACGCGGTACGATCGTAAATTTCAGTTAGTGAGGCATTTGTATTTTTTATTTACAAGGAAAAACTTTATATCTCTTTGGTGGAATGAAATGGATCAATTCCAAAAGATCTTTTGATACGAGTGCGTAGTATAAGGATGATGTGAAGTAGGTTGATCAGGTTGTCATCGTTGGTAGGTCGTGGATGATTTCTGCTTTGAATTTTCATGAAAGCACGTGTACTTCTTGACTGCGCGTCATTGACGCACGTTGCGTCAAATAAATTTGGATTCTAAATTTCATATAATTTAAAGTGCAGTTGCAAAGAATGTCTAAGGTGAAAATTCGGTATTTTTATTCTTAATTGATATTTTTCAGACTTCGTACCTTCTTCAGCTTCACTTTGAACTTCGGCGCCTCCAGTATTGTGGAATCACCGATTCTTCGATTTATCACCATAATTTCGATGATACTAATTTGTCCGTTATCACGCGACTATTAGACAAATTAATTGGGGCTATAGTTACGGGAAGTTACGGTATTCAAAGTTACGTGTAAACATATAAATTTTCATGCGAGAATATGAAGGTTTAAAGTTTTAATCAGTGACAGAGACAAATGTAGTTACGGCTGCTTTAATCGTATCCTTGCCAATTCCATTAAATCACGGATAAAATAAGACAGGGAAAGAAAGTGAAAAAAAAAGTAACTGCAAAGAGCGAATAAAAGTTTTCAAAGGACTTTTATGGAGACTAGCAATTCTGAATATCGGAATAGCAATTTCTGGCAATAATTCACGAATAATTTGTAGGAATTATTTAATCCGAAGACGTCACACTGCAGATACTCGAAAATCTTAAAGGTCACTCGTTAGGTTAGTTGGCTACTAACGCGTTAACGGAGTTTAGCTCGAAAGGGGTTAAATCGTTCGGCAAGGGGTTGATTGTCTACTGAGCCAAAGTTTGAATTGCACCCCCGGAAAGCTCAAAGTATTCAAGGGCTGTCGTAATACGGGGTAGACACGCAGGCGCGAATTCGAGCCAGGTGTTGAGCTGCGATACCTTTTGTGCTGGAAAATTGGAATTCCTTTTGACAGAAGAGCACGCTGCACACGTCACACACGTCACACAGGGCACACACGAGGGAGTGTGTGTTGACACATTTTCATTTGAAATTATCGATAAAACATTATAAATTAAAATCGAGTCATCCCCATCACTACGTAAACTCCGGTTTAATTTGGTTAGCCTGATGAAAATAAAGAGAAAAAAAATAAATAAAAAGTCAGAATGTAAGAGGGGGCAAGGAGGGACACGTGACAAATCACAGGATGAACCTAACACGTGTTAGTTGATTGTTTATACTTGCAGGTGCACGTGCTGTGCACTCACACGCAGTTGCATTGACGATATAGTATAAATATATCTATATATACATGACGCAAGTAAAAAAAATACTGGCGGATTTCCATTGCGGTGCCAAGTACGAGGAGGTATCGACATTGAGAAAAGAGCGAAGGATGGTTGGTTACTATAGGAATGAAGAGGATGTCGAGCGATAGTAGTAGATGATATAAAAAACGTCTATCTTTCTAAAAATATAATTTTTCCGCCAACGCAACGTCAAGCATGTAAACGATTGCCGATTACTTTTCATGGAGGTAAGGTCGGACGAAGCTGGTATTAACCTCCAAGGGTAGGAACCCCCGACGCCACTTAACCTTGAATAGAAAATTAATTTATTCGGGGTAGAACGGGCGAGAAATGAAGCCGATAGTCAGCGATGGAAACACGCAAGTCTCTCCAGAGCCTCTCGAGCCGAAGGTCCTGTGTTCTTAAAGTGGAGGCGGATCGAGCACGTTTTACTCAAAGTCTCGATGTTATCCAACACTCGTATAACATAATATTAGCTGTTAAAAAAAGAAAAAGAAATAAAAATAGAAACCAGACGATTCCACGAAAGCCAGAAATTTCGACAGCAGGAAAATGCACTCACTCGAACGAAGTTGCGTTACGCCGATGTAAATTTCATCCGAAAATACGTTGGCGAAGTTTCAACCCGTTATTATATCCTCTGCTGGTTAATTTTGGAGCCACTTAGATCACGCACTTTTAACCCCTCAGCATGATCCACAAAATGTACACGTTCGCATGGTCGCCTTTTAATTTAATTTTTTTTCTTGCCAGTCATTACCATACGCGAGCTTCCACCTAGCAGCAGTGCTACGCGTGTATCTTGAGACCATAAATATTCCTGCAGCGCTGGTAGTCGTGACAGAAGAAAAAGAAAAGGCGAAAGACGTCGCCTGAAGTCGCCTTTTCATAAAAACGTAGAAGGATGCAAACTCGATTGTTTCTTTTTTCTTCTATTTCCTTATCCTCTCCTATGCTTCTCCTCTTTGCCTAGGGTTACTTGAAAAACTTGGTCCGGACACTTCTCAGCGATGATCAGCGAATCTTTCTTCTCCTTCTAAGAGGCGACTTCTACGCCGACATGTGGATTCACGCAGGTTCTATTTCCGTGGATATGCTCGGCGGCCGATTGATACGCTCTTACAGCTTGCAGCACGTACAAGAAGAAGCGCCGATCAAGACGTCGCGCATTCGACTAAAAAACGACGCCGCGCGCCGGGACGCTCCCTCGTCAGAGCCATCGCACATGACATAGCGTCGATTCGAGAACTCCCTGAATAAAGTGTATCACCCTGTATATATCGACTCTCCAGTCGCGAACGGCTGCAGCTCTCAGTGACGGGTGAATTTTCAAAATTTTACGGATTTCAGAAAATCGTAATTCTACTCCCACGCCACCTCCTCAATGATCCATCGTCAACGTCAGTTGTTACTGACAGAAGTTAATATTTTCCGCATGTGGGTCGCACGCGGAAAAGGAATCCACAAGTGTAGGAAGTCTACGCGATACTGATTCCACAAAGTGCGACCGTAGGACGAGGCTAGGAGGGCTCGGGTCTAAAATTGAATTTCGCTGGGTCGTCCAATCGAAATTCGATTATGACCGGAAGTTGGCAAGCTTCACGATTTTTATTAGCTCTTAGTAACCTCCCTTTTCCGCATTGCAACCTCAACTGAGAATCTCGCAATCGGTCACTACGGTATCAAAGGTAATCGGTACCCGATCGCTTCCGCTTCTCGAGCATTTTACAGAGGGTGTCACTTTCTCATTGGGAAGAGATTCGGAACTTTTAGATCCCCCGTTATACGTACAGGGTCTCGTGTACACGCGTGGGGTCGCTCGACGCGATGTCCACCGAGAAAACTTTTGAGAAAGCGGGTCAGGGGACTTTATCCGCAAACGGACGCCAACTGTGCCTAGGTCGTCTATTTTTGCGTGATCCATCGTGATGGAGCACCATCGACGCCATCCTGGCTTCGATCAAGATATTCACCTGTAATCCTTCTTCCTCTTTCTCTTCTTCCGTTCTTCATCAATCCGCCTGCGTCAAACGGCCTGCACGGCAAATCAAATACACGATTGATCGCTGTTAAAGAACAGGAATATATGTACATTTTCTCATTCGAAACTCACTGAAATTTCAAAGTGTAATACTATATTTCAATAACATATAGAGTGGTACATCGAAAATGAACTATTCACTCGATAACGTCTATTCATCTCTTTCTCCCCTAATTATCTTTCGCTCTCACTCTCCCTCACTCTATTTCTTAATATGGAAAATAGCGTATTACAATGTTCGCCGAGTGGAAAATACAATGCGTGAACCACATAATCTTCTCGTCTATTCGTTATTATTTATTTGGCAACAATCAACAACAATTGGGATTAATCGTCATTTTTAATAGCAATCGGTAATAATGATGATAATAATAATAATAATAGTAATAGTAATAATAATAGTCGTCACAACGTAGCGCCGTATATAGTACAAGATTTAATTTTTTCCTGCTCTTTTTTTTTCATTGAACCTGTGTTTCTTATACATATATATTTGTTTATCGATTTTTCCCTTTCTTTCTCTTCGGCCTTTTTTCCTCTTTTGTCTTTGATGTATTCGAGTATGGTCGACGGTTCCGTATCGATAATCGCCCCAGTCGTGAAAGAGGAAGCGAAAATGGCGAGCAATATATTTCCGGAAACGGAAATATCGGAGAGGTCGTAAGCTCAACGACGCGCAACGACGGAAAAAGTTTGGCAGTGAGGGTTCTAAGTGTTACCTTTGTAATATTGATAAAACGCGAGATAGTCTAGTAAAAATGTGAAAGGAAAGGAAAAAAGAAAGGCGCGAAGACACACGTGTAAGGTTCTCCAAGCGAGCGAGCATCGAGATTATCCGATTCCGAACACGAATGGAATTCTCGAGGAGAAATTCCACGTGTAAAATTCCTCCCTTACATGTATACATATATATGCATATTTTTCTAACCTGAAAAAATTTGTCTAACTCCTCCCGTGGTTACTCCTCTCAACCAAGAATTCATGAACGATCAGCCGAGGTTCGTCGACTCTCGTAACGACGAAGAATTAATGCCGCTCAAACGACCTTTGAACTGGGATCAAAATTCGAAGGAGGATAGTAAAGTTTTTTTAGTTTATAATTTTTACAGCGCACGTGTCACTCCTGAAGCGAAGATCCAAATCGAAGGCAAATTTTGTATGCTTCGCGAGAGACAGGCGGCTCTTGTATTTTTTAATAAATATTCTCTTTACCAATTTTTAATTTTAACTACCCTCACACGTAAGTTAACCCTTTCGAGAATTCGACGGAGTCCAAGATGCAGGTGTGCACGTTGTACACTGCGCGTGCGCGTGATGAGATGCGATTGTGTCAACGTGGACCCGCACCAGAATCACGAATCGAATTCTTGATTGACCTCTGAGAGAAAGAGAGAAAGAGGTCAAATTCATTGAACCCAGGACGCTGGTACCCAGAGAGGCTCGGTCTCCACTCTGTGAATCGCGCCGACCAGCTGCTCGAATGCCATCGAGAGGTCAGCATTGACAATGACGTCGTCGAAGAGATGCGAATAGAGAAATTCTATCCTGGCGGCGCTGTGGAGGATTTCCTGGAACTCTTCGTCCTGTTCGAGGATGAAGTGCGGCAATAGAGTTTTGAATAGACCACCTTATCAGTACACTATTATGGTTCTTACCGTAAAACCACGAGAGTTGGTCTCGTCGAAGGTCGACCTGGCGCGGGCCTCGTTCCTCGTCTCCTTGAGGATCTCGAATCTTGGTGGTTTCACATAAATAACAAATGGCTTGAGCTGCGGCGTTCTGAGCATCTTCAGTGCTTGATAGTGTGGATTGAGTAGGCAAACGTAACCAGCGTTCACCAGTGAGCTCACACTCTCTGCACTCGTTCCGTATAGGTTACCCTTGTATTCGCCATACTCGATGAATTTACCGGATTCGATGTCCTCGTCCATTTTTTCTCGGGTGACAAAGTGGTACTCCTTGCCGTTGACCTCGCCCGGTCGTGGTGCTCTCGAGGTGTCTATCGATAAAAAACAATCAATGATTCCGATTGCCATGTCATATTGCATTCGGGATCCTCAAGTACACATAGACAGAGGACTCACAGGGTACAGGTGTTCTGTATTTGTCAGGATCAGTAGCCATGAGTCTCCTCTTGAGCTCGTTCCTGCCAACACCCGGTGGTCCAATGAGAACCACCGGTCGGTAGATACCAGGTCTTGGGTAGAGCTTGGCGACTTCCTCGTAGGTCGGAATCTCTTCGCGGTCAAAGTCGTCGTTCTCTGCTGCGTCATACATGATTTTTTTAGTTTTTATTCCTTGTAAGTTGCACTTTGTGGGCGAGGCGTGCAAAGAAGAGGTACTGGGACGGGGGCACAATGCGGGCAAAGGCACTGGAACAGAACACAAGCCTAACCGACGGTTAGGTCGATTTTGCGTTAGATTAGTTAGATAGCAGTAGGACAGCCAGCGAATAGCCTTCCTTATTCGCTACGTCGACGGACTATTGCCATTTTCTCCACAATCAAAAGACACACTGAACTTGACGGACACCGTGTAGAAGTAGCAGCCGCAGTCGACCTGGCCAGCTTCACAAAAGAGGTTAGTGCAAGGTGCGAGCGACTTGGATGAGTTATTTGAAATAAAGTTAGTCAAGTGCAAAATGGCAGAGACCACAGAGAACGTACCTTAATCTCCCAGTTAATAGCAAGACAATTGACATCCATATCGGATCATCAAATAATCATCCAGCATCATTCAGCATCCATGTAAAGTCGTGCTCGCAAGCCCAGCCACTAATATCTTTCTAAAGCTAGCTAGCGCGTCAAGTTAAGGAACATCGTCCTGCGAATTTCGAAAGCCAAATCAAGAGGGAAAGTGTTCTGTGCGACGAGTCGCAATGCGCCTGCGCCACGGCTCATCTATCAAGACAGTCCAAGGACGTTCGAGAGAGTTCGCAAAGGGTTCATTTAATCATGAGGGGGATGCAGTGAACGCGGTACGTCCCGCGATGATGTCCAGACACCCGGAAAACAATAGATAATTTTTTGTGCAACCAGTCCCCCTCTGTACTGCTTGCACATTTCTCCCCTGTGTCAGTAAGTCGGCAAGTCAGCAAGTCAGCAGAGTGTACCACTTACTTATGTTGTCATCGTCAGTTTTCTCCTTCTGCTGTCTCTCGAGGATGATTCGACGTTCCTGAAGAGCCCGACTTGGGATCAGACCAGCTCTCATATTTCGATCGCCTTCTCGTCTCGCTTGCCACCTGTCGGGTAAGTCGAGCTTCATTGTAATTACTTTAATTTTTCAATCATTCCATCATCAGATATTTAGCTGTTTTTTAAATATATTGCTTACCAATAGGCATCATCTTGACTGACGATGTGGAGCACGTCGCCCTTGACGAAATCCAAACCGGCCTCCTTGCACGGTATGTAAGGATCATCCGCAGCCGTGTACGAGAAATGCGCCCTTACGCGCACCTGCGTTCATCGATACAAATTACTACCTTCAATACGTACCAACCCCTTCAAGAGTTCTATCTAGGTCAAATGCAGAAAATACCTTGCTTTCCCTGATACCACCCTTGCTGTCCGCTGGTACGATTTTGAAGGTGATGGTGCCTTCTGAATTTTGCTGGAAAATATTACTCGTTACCTGCTGTTTGTCGAATATGCCTAAGTACTAAGTTTTTTTTGGCCAACTACGAGCTAACGAGTTTTATCATAATTAATGCATATACGATACAAGCAAGATCAAGGATCACATTTAATCTAGTCACCAGTTCGCTTTTGTATTGGGATAATATTAGCATTTTTTTTCTTTTTACCAGAATCTTCAGCACGCAATTAGGCGTCTTGCCCTCGACGCTGATCCCGTTGACCTCGCAGACTTCATCGCCCACGTGGATGAGGCCGGATCTGTCTGCGGCACCACCGTGCATGATACGTGCAATCACGATCTTCCCGGTAACCTCGCAAGTCTTTATGGTCGCCCCCTATTGTCAAGGTGTAAACTAACATTTTCATATCGTCGAATCGTGCGACTAGAAAGCATCCACTTTTTCTTCAAAATTACATTCAAAAGAAAAAGGCTCCCTTGTGAGGCTGCAAGTTAACGCAAATACTAAACGTAGAAACAAAGTAACGTCGGACACGAAAGTCTGAGAAATTTTCGTGACCGTATAAAAAGATTAGAGATAATAGCTGCTCGGTAACCACAACTTCTCTCTCGACCACCATCTAATCTTGTTTCATTCGATTCGCTAGTGACAGCAACTGTCTGTATCCCTATTGATTAAATCTTTTTAGCAAAGTTGCAGTTTGTTGCAAAGTAATGGGATCGCATGCGTGTCAATGATGACGTGGGACGTCGCGATACGAAGTCTCAAAGGTAGACTTTTCTAAAGACAGATGTTTCGACGAAAATTTCCCAGACTCGTAAAGGAAGCAGTTGTGAAATTGTATATTGCAATTTACGCATACGTTTCGGGCATTCGTTCTTTGTTATATGTCTAAAGTCCTTTCAAAGAGCTGAATCGAAATTATTCGACGCCATCTTGGCTAACTAAGCGACTGAGTACAATGCCAGATGGTTTAACGTATTTCTAGACTTCTTTACTGCCGATACTTCGTTCTTATTGGCACTATGGCGTAAGTTTCGAATCAACTCTTTAAGGAAAGGAGGAGCTTAGAATTAGAACGCAAAACATTGCGTGTGGGATTTTGTAAGACGGAAACGATAGAAGAGTCATGCGGGACAATAACTCAGGCTTGAATCATTGGTCGTAGTGTACAGTTTATTTACAACAAAAACAAGAAACACGACACAGGAGATCATGCAGACATTGGGAGAAAATAAATTAATGGAGAGATAAATAAATAAACAATCAGAGGAACGATGCTCTCACAGTCTTATGTACATTATTTGACTTGCACACACCCACGCACTCACTCACGCGTATTCCAGCAATCGCGAAAGAGTTAATTGTTGCGCAAAATCGAACGTGCTTGGATTTACACAAATAAATAAATAGCTTAATTATTACAACCAAAATAATATGGTGCATACGTAATGTGTTGTAGGCTCGCGAATTTAGTGATAATAAGGAATTCAGTGTGGACAGGTCGGGTACATCTACTTGCTGTGGAAAACTTACCACGATAGGTTCAACGCCAGCACCACCGCACTTCAAAGCAAGTTTGCCGATGAAAAAATACGTGATTACTTAAAACGTGTTTTGTTACGTTTCCGATCGAGATATCTTTTTCTTTTCAATTTGATAAATTGCTACTCTTTTTTTGTCAAGAATTTCAGAGATACGCATCTCTATACCTCGAGGCCCCGATTTTACCACGGCACAATCTTTTTCTCTTTCCTTCTACTGTCAACATGTCTACACCATCGATGGGAGTAATACGTATAAAAGGGGCCACTTCAAAAAAATATATAAAAAATATATAAAAATTCATGCAACTCCACGAACTAGCAATGGAGAGAAAAAAAATATACAAAAATTACGGACCGTCCTATCGGTACAATCCACAGTCTAATTTCAAACGTTAATTTCGGGGACTCGATATACTTTGCTATTGTATGGCAAAACGTAACACCCTCGCAAAGCCCGGGAGGATCGAACGCGCTGACGTACCAGGGGCTCGTTGGATTTTACGAGTTGCACGATTTTCACAGTCTCCTCGTCCTCGTCGACCTCCAAGGGAATTTCTGGCAATCGAGGGTAGTAATCTTTTTGAGCAACTGCATCGTGTGCACATAGCAATCCCTGAAATATGAAAAACAAATTGTTTCTCAGAATATTTTAGAAAGCTATTCGTACGACAGAAGAATGAGTTCTTAACGGAGCTAACCTGTATGTGTGGTTTCTGCAAGAGATAAAATAATTCCTTGCACTCCTCAGACAAATGTGTTTTCGTAGATAATAAGTCCAAAACCTCAATGTCAATATCCATTGCATTTGAGAGAACTGGGAAGAACTTGTCATCCTTGACATTTGTGAGAATTTTATTGTGCACATTCACTAGTGCATTCAGCTCTTTCGACTTCAATAAATCACTTAGAAAGCCAAATTCTTCATCGGTGCAACTTGGAATTTCCGTCTTATTCTCCTCCAGAGAATTGAGTAGTTTGGAGAGTGCTGTAAAGATATGGGGAGAAACCATTTTATTTTAAAACAAAATGTCAAGGTTCACATGGAATCTCAGAACTATGTCAAAAGTATGAGATTGGAACAGGAGATACATGTAGATCAATAAATTAACTTATCTTGACAGACATACAAGCAAGCAGAATATGAAACATCGATTATAATTAAATTTATAAAGAATTAGATTCTAAGCAAAGGGTAATACGAGAGGGTTGTTCAAATATTCTCACCAGGATCCCAATTTACGTTTTCCATGACGACGGCTGCTGTCATACTTCGCCGTATATAGGTTTTGCCCAAAAGGAAGAGTCGATGGAAGTGACGGACTATTCAGTCGGCAATATTAATCCTGTGAATAAATAAACTCAGTGTATTATATTGTGAATAAAATAACTAGTCAGTGTGTACGTTAATTCGGGTCACTGCACGGCGTAACGCATATATTTTTAGCGTGGCTGCTGCAGCCACCCGGCCGGAAATACCCACGTAAAATGGATTTTCGCATGATCTTGCACCTCCGTACCGGTAAGACTTATCAATATAATCGCGAAAATAATTTCGTTATGTAAGCAAGTGTCACTCGACACGGGGTTGGGTGACGTTGTTCAACTTGAAGTATAAGCAAACTACCTCTGCTTTGGTGAGAAACCACACAAGAAGACGACTTGATCATGAGTGTACAATATCAGAAACGAGTCTGCGAATAGCACGATTTACCTGGAACTGACTTTCACGTTCGAATTCTCGAGCATTTTCTACTCTAGACGCGACGCCACGCATACCGTCCCGACGCCATCTTGAAAGGCACTTGATTCCTTCACTCCCCTCGCCGCCCTGCGACGTCCAGGCGACAAAGCCAACGGGTTTCTTTCCCTACGTCGGCCAAGCCAGCATTCAGGGCCGTATGATCATCTTCCTACTGTCTCTCTATTGGTAAGAATTGGCGTAATTAGCATAACGTCTACGGTTGATTACCCGAAAATTGAGGATACTACTTACCACGAAAATGTTGACAATTATTAACCACAATGTTGTGCTGGCTACAAGCGGAGGCTCATGTATTCACTTCAACATTATCAGAGTTACTTTCGATAATGAATTTTACATGCGGTATTTCATTATCTAGAAAATTTCATGGGAATATCAATGATCAAGTAAAGTCCGTACTCATCGTCAGAGAGTGTTTTTCTAAGAAATATCAATGGACAGCTGACGACTCTCAGGTATCCCAAGATTCAAAAAGACGCGGGTTGAATTTAGTAGCCGCTAATTCCAGACAGTCCGCGCTGGCAACGTGGCAGCACCATCGCCAATGTATACATGCAGTTGTCTGCGCCAAACATCTCGCCGAAACGTCCCGAAAAATACGGTGATTTCCGTGCTGTTTTCCTGTGAATTACGTGACGAAGTAGTCCTTCGTGTTCCCGGCACTCCCTCGTAGACTCCCATTCGGTAAGATCCCCGGTTTCTCTTTATTTACCGCCCCACGCGCACAGACAAATTTGACATGGCGTTGACACCAGAGAGGCTTTAAAAGTTTTCGTGAAAAGCCTTGCGCCCAGGGCGCCCTTTTCACTTTCTCAACTTCGTGACGCCGGGCGCCACTCAATTTCCCTAACAACAACTTCCCGACGCTCGGCGTCCCGTGTTCCCTTGATTCCAAAGGCTTGCGTCCTCTGCTCCAAACATTTACTAGGTACACGCACCTGGCGCCTACCCTGTCACTCGTGCTTTGGAAAACGTGCTTGCCCGCGCACGTCCACAAGTGGTTGTGCCTTCTGTGAATTCCATCGTGCAACATATATAGTTTCAATATGTGAAAACAGCGATCGAAATCTCTGAAAAGATGCGCCAACCATCATTTCACGTCGATCGGCGTAACTTAATGCCGCGAATAATCAATTGAAATCCAAGAAAGAACTGTCTTTATTTTTTATGTGTGGTTATGTTGGCACGTAGTACAATCGATCGGGATCTACGTACATATGTATGCGTCTGTGCGTGTGTGTGTGTGGGTGTAACTTGATTTCACGAGGAATTATTTCGAAATGCAATATTTACCTAATGTCATATTCCGCCTCCGCGGTAACTCCCACGTCTTTTTGTTACAGAAAATCCTTGCACTTTGCCTTATTTTTCGTTCGTCGTTTGGTAAGTCAACCCGTTCATTTCTCATCCTTTTAACCCTGTTTTTTCTCGTTTATTTATTTTATGTGTACCCCTTATTCACGCGTCGTGATCAATACGCACCTAGATACTTTTTATGTGCCCCGTGGGGAAGTAAGCGCCATATTATGAGGATTACTATGCACGATACTCGATAAGATTAAAAAACGGAGCAAAATCTTTCGGTCGGTTCGAATATTTTTACGCGCTTCTGTATCCGAAGCTTTTTTCACACCGCTATCAATTTTCCTTACCGACTGTTGAACTTTTTGAAATGAACAACAGAGTGCGCCACCGTCACCATTTCAAAGTCCACCGCCAACGGAGTTCCGTCTTTTTTCTCCTCGATTTGACAAATAATTAGCGACCGGGTCCCTACGTCTCTAATGACTGCGAACTTTTGTTTTCCTCTCGAATAAAGTATAGTTTGAATTTTGGTTAAAACGTAAAAACGTCGAGTTACACTTTTCATACTCGTTTATCACTAATTTGTGTTTCTTTTATTTTTCCTTTTTCTACTCTAATCCTGGAAGCATATTAGCGTTTGGCACGAGCCTTAAATATCTTCCAGCTTACTCGTATCGAATATTCCGTTTGCATGGGGTCTGGAGGTCTGGGGGTTTGGGGCTGGGGGCGCGTGTCAGCCGAGTGTTTTACTAGCCTTAATTTCGTGTGCTCTCACAGCCAATATGTCCGGCAGTAAATTCCGAACTTTCGCCAGCTTCGGTTTAGCGTTCGCGTTTTTGCGATCGCGGTTTAACGGCCGCGCTTCGGCCTGCGCCAAGGAGTACCAACCCCCTTGCATTAATTTCGTAAATGACGAACCTCCTTTTGCATTCCGGAGAGCGAAACAAGCCCCGTCCGTACACTTTACTTCAGTTTCTCGGATTGTATGCCAACAGCCACCCTCGTGGCAGAGCAGTCATACATAGTTGTGTCACGCAGCCCTGTTATCGAATGTATCCAAGGGTTAGTTTTCCAAGTTCGCCTTCGTATATTTCAATAAACCCTAACTAACAATGACGATTACCTATCGAATCGAAGGTAACAATAATTATCCGATAACAGTTGTTCAGTCAGTGAACTATTCCGTGGGCGAAAACATTCGTCTAGGTCTACCAACATCGTACGACGGCGTACATAATTCATTCAGCCAGTGGGGTAAGGGCGCCAGTCCTGTTACATATACTATAGGTTATTATACCCCTTAAATATCTAATGTGTTTGCCTTCCTTCGCTAGCCACCGCGGCTTTATGTTTTACTAAGTAAATTACTGTTTTTTGTTCTCTGCGTTAATGTTGGCTCAATCGATTGGTATTCCCCTCTGTGCTGCACACCCCTTAGAACCTAGAAGCAGCCCCCCTTCCTCCCTCCTCCTTTCTGCCGTTTCGCCGCCAACTACGAATTTTTCTACGTCACTCATCCAATATTTAATCCCGTGTGCCTCCTTCGGATCGTCCCGCCCTTCGCCCCCCCCCCCCCCATGTCCGTGACGTCAGTAGATCGGTTCGCGCTTCTTCTTCAAACTGAGTATTCTGGAGCCGCAAAACTTTACGCCACGCGTGGAAACTGGAGGGTGTACCGATAATCGATCATAGGGAGATTGATTGGTCGCTGGGGAAAGTTTTATTTTCCTTTTATTTTTAGGAAAAATTATACCAAGAGGGAAGCAAGTCTTCTATTACAGACACGGGCGTTTCGATGTTTAAGCCTTTTTTTTTCCTTCTTCCGGTTCTTTCTTTTTTATTCCATTTTTTTCCGTCGTTTCTTTACTTACTCAACACGGGGTAGAGTATCGAATTGCCATCGAGATCGGAAAGAGTGCTCGTAAACGAGGGTGGTAATAAGACGATATTTTTCTCGATATTTTTTTTTTATACCATGGAAAAATAACTGACGGCGTAGAAAACGACTCGCAGCCTTGGGGCTTCGCTCCCCCTTATATTTCCCTTCAGTTTTCAATTTGAAATATATTAAAAACAAATACGCCACGTGTAAATATATAACGAGCCTCGACGTTATGGTAACTCTGATGGTGCTTTCGTTTAGGACTATCACGGGGTGGCGGTGGTTATGTCAAGGGTGTTGCGGTATTACCCCCCCCCTCCCCCCTCTAGCTCCTCTATGGCTGAGAAATATTTATGATTTATAAAAAAGAATTCTAATTCTCATAGATTTTCTCGTTGCTCGAAGTAAAAATCGTAAAGGTCCAACGAGAAATAAATGTAATCCTGGCGCAGAGCGCACCAAGCTAAAATAATGAAGTCGGCATTCCAGTGTATTTGCGGGATACAATGTGATAACAATAAGCTATCACCTTAGCGGTACTCGCATCCGCCTCCTTTATTCGCGCTCCCTCTTAGCGCTGCCATTGACAATTGAGCAACAGCAGCGGCAACGGGAACGACGACAACAGCAACACCAACGGAAACAGCATTACTATTACGGAGTCCCATCGAGTGCGTAAGGCTGCGTTCACACCGTCTGGGAGAACCAGCGGTCACCGGTAGCGCGAAGAGGCTGAAGCCCAGCTAAACGTAAATGTGCTTTGCGAATTGTTTCTACAAGGAAACAATGGCGGAATTCCAGGTCGGTTAAACAAATGCAATCGTGTCGTAGGTGAAGGATCGTAAATCGTGGATTTTGTTGAGAAAACATCCGTCACCGTTACGGAAACAGGGATTGGTCGATCGATCGATCACGCGATTCAGATATCTGTATGGGTAATTAAGAATATAGAAAGGAAAAGGGTAAAAAAATGTCTCTAAACGTCACGTGACCAAACTATTCCCCTGAACTGATCGATTCGAGATAATTTTCTAGAAAGTATGATTAATAAAAGGCAGCTGAAAAGTCAATAAACGCCCCTCTCCCCCCTCTCGGCAGTGTGACAACTCTGTCGAATGTGGGATATGCCTGTGTGTTTACATGCAGGCGTGCACGCACGTAAGTGCGCTCTGGACTGATGGATGGCTGTGTATTTGCCAAAACGGCAAACGTGACGTCCAACGAGACGCGAGTGGATGGCGCAGCCGATACAACAAAATGAAAGCTATCAGAGGTGACAATCCGCGGGCGACAAATCAGCCTGTATATTTAATGCCTCTAGTGGAACGCGCAAGCACACACCGCGCCCCCTCACTCTCTCTATCTCTCTCTCTCGCTCCATTACTCCCACAGTATCGCACTCTCGGTTACTCTCGGTTACTCTGGTCCTGACAATGTTGCACTCTGTTATTCCCGGCACTGTCGCCCACATTGGTCCCCTATTTGTACAATCTAGCGCAATCAGTGCTATTATATTAATATTTATACGTTCATCCCGGCGACGTTCGTCGACGATACCGAGCCAATCGAAATTGCGTCACGGACTCTCCATTATGCAGAGATCAACCAATACGTTGTGACCGCGCGACGACGTTTTCTCTTCGTTTCCTTTAGGCTTTTCTCTGATTTTTTTTATTTTTGAAAAATTCTAAAAAAATTAAGCCCCCTCCCCTCCTCTCCTCATGGGGTGGGTTCGGTTGGGAAACGTGAGCGTTCAGGCTCGAGCGCTTTGGTCACCAAACCATGAAACCGAGCAAGCCGCTAAATTCGATCAAACTAAAACTACCCTTAAATTTATATAGAATTGCAAGTGCGAGTCGGCGACGGGGTTGCCGAGAGTTCGAGTAGGTAGTAACTCTTGGAGTTAAATGGAGGCAGCACGCTTTGACAGATGCACGAGGACCCTCCAGACGAAATACCAATTCTCCCGGCCCTCGGGGCGTCGCGCATTTATATTTCCTATTGGTTATTAGATCGGGGATAGATATTGTAATCACGTTTTTAAGCGAGCAGCCCCGTGCCCAGGGGGCTGTTTCTCTTAGGTCCGTCCGTGCTCGTGGCCGTGTGTCTGTACGTGCGTGTGTGTGTCAGGGGTGGTTACGACCCCCGGCGTGCAGGACCGTCGGTGTCGGACGTAATGCGTCGCTTCGCTACGGAACGAAACGATGACTGCCTGCTGAGTTTTTGTCGACTAATATTTATTGTAAGGCCACCCGGTATCGATCGGCCAGTCTTGAAATTACAGGTTGCCCTTTCGGTGGCTCCAACTTTTAAATCGCACATCGAACAAAGCCCCGAGGTTGTCGAAGAGCGATCCGCAGGACTGCCGACGTCATTGTCGTCGCCATTAACATCCTGAACATCATCATCGACATCAGGATCCCCTGCTCGGATTACTCGCTGCAGCCCTACGTGGCTTCGTTCCGACATACCTCGCGTAACAACCGCGCGCAGCATCCTCGTTAGTCTTGGTTAGGATTTTTCAGGACGAATGACAGGCGAATCGCGCCTGGTGACTTGGCGCCATTTTTCCTATTGGAAAATTGGAGTCGATTGCGAATTGCAGGGTAGATTTCTATGCCCGTCATCCCGGTGCGCCCTTCTCCCCAATCAAAATTTCATTTCCTCCCATTCGAATTGCTCATCCGCTCGCTCTGCCCTGTAGAAATACCGTGCGCTGTCATCCTGCCAACTTTTGACTCTGTCACGATTTCCTGATCGGTCCTATTCATTTAAAAAAAATTCTTTTTTCCTTTTTTAAAATTGCCAAAATATTCACTCTCAAAGCGCCGAGACAAAGTCTTTTCGAATGATCCAGAGTCCAGTTGCAATTGCAACTGTTGCGGCGGCACGCGGGCCAATAAAGGCCAGCGGAGAAACGAACGAGCAAACGAGCGGAAGGCAAGCAGGTCTAGAATTATGCATTATGCCAAATGCACTCGCTAAGCAGTATCATCGCGTCGATGGTGATCCAAGGTGGATAACCGTGCGATCCCTCGAGATCATTTCATGATTTCATGATTCGCGATCCTCATGCGATCGAGGATCGCGGTAACAAGCCGATCGTGACTGGCGGCTTTGTACGGTAGCTTATTCGCGAGCTGTTGCTTGTTTCTTTCTACCCCCCCCCCCCCGACCACCCTCCGGCTCTCGATCCTCTTACGTGATTGGTCATCCAGCAGCCACTTTGCTACCACTTACTCCCCCCCGGAGGCTCACCTTTTATTCCAGCGCACTCGCACTCAGATCCTTAAACGATCTTTCCCGTCGACCCTTCGAATCACTTTCTACGATCGTTCACAGCGACTCGTATTGATTTAGCGAGGCGACTACCAGATCGAAGAGACTAGATCAGTAACCATGTAGAAAGATCGTACGTATCCATGTACCAATGTGTCGGATTTATGACTCCCTCGTGTCTTGCATGTAGATGCAGCCGGTAGTCGGCAGTCGGGGGGAGTGGCTCCAGAAGGGAAAGAGGGGAAGGAGAGGTATAGGTTGAGAGTAGAAGACGGAAGGACGTGTAGGTGGTGGCGGGGGTGTGGGGAGAGGTATCGACGGTGGGAGGGGTGGGATTCAGAATTAATAATTGTTTCTCTGTTAGATCGAGCCTGATGATACCTTGGGAGAAATCGGATCGCATGTCTGCCTCGAATCTTTCCGCCATCTTGCTGGAACTTTTTTGTCGGAGGAGCGGCGAACGGCGAAAACGAAGTCTGCGATTACATTCCCTTATAAATATGCAAATATGCGAGGCTGGGAGGAGAATCGGGCTGGATCGCAGTGGGGATGGGTTGGGTTAGGCGGGCAAAAGGGAGTCAAACCGTAAGAATAGAGAGTATCACGCTAATAATTATTGATTAGGTATTCGTGACCGACTCGCTCTTGCGAGACCGCCTCCTCTCTGCGAGCCACAACTACTCGCCCCTTTCTCACCCTCCCTTTCCTCCCTCTCCTCCCTCTCCACCTCATCCATATTACATCCATATTCCACATTTTCTTCTCCTCCCCTCCTCGATTCTGATTACCCGAATTTGCAGGAATCCACCAAAAATTACACCTCGCCTCCGTAACACTTGAACCCGCTGACCAGGGGGAGCGGTTGGGGGGGGGGGGTTGTTAATACGCCAAGAAAGCAACCCCTGAACACCTCCTGATCTCCTGGTAAGATACCTCCGTGCTAACTCACGTACCAATCAATTAGCCACCTGGAGAATGCTCCTTCGTGTAATCCAAAGAGAAATCGAAAATTCTTTTATTTTACCTACTTTATAGAATTTCTTTAACAGTATATATATTCTTTCTATTTGTTTTCTCTTTTTTCACTTTTATCGGGAATTTCAAGCAGAACGTAACATATAACTGTATACGTAGCAGGTCCCGGGATATCCGGACTCGTCGACGGCGCCTTATGTCCTGACGTAGGCATCGGCGTCCCGACGCCCTGATGTCCCGCCGTCCCACCGTCTCACTGTATATCGGCGCGTAATGCGCTGTTTGCGAGTTTTGCTTTGCCCCACGGTAATTCCTGTAATTCTGAGTTTTCGTCGAGCACAGGGTGCGTTCTCGCGCATCGCTACCAGTCTTTACCCCCCCCCCCCTCAATTCTCTCTCTCTCTCTCTCTCTCTCTCTCTCTCTCTCTCTCT
>JASANN010000219.1:26426-78536 GCA_031762395.1 Calameuta pygmaea | reverse complement strand
TCTCTCTCTCTCTCTCTCTCTCTCTCTCTCTCTCTCTCTCTCTCTCTCTCTCTCTCTCTCTCTCTTTCTCTCTTTCTTGCTCTCTCCTCTCGACTATGTTATTCTTTTCGATGCTCTCGCACATCCTATATAGGTATACCTATATACACACACAATCTGCGCGATATACGTTGATGTCCAGCTACGTGTGTGCCGACCGTGTGCGGCCACTCTGCACATTATCATTCAGCATACTCCTCCCCGTCATCCCCTCCAGAGCCTAGCCAACACGTTATCCTTCTTCCTCTTGGAGTTTCCTACTCCTCCCTCCTCACTCCTCACTCTACGATTCTTGCACGACCCCACATGCTTAGCCACAATTCGCGAGATGGAAATTTCGCGAAATCATTCGCTCTTTACGAATGGGTAAACATACTTGGCGATCTCACCGATTTACAGGATGGCCAATAACTATATACGATTATCAAACCGATTTCTTTAGTCTCTCAGCGAGAAATCGGTCTGAGCTTACATAGAAAGGAAGCTGGCCCTGCGTGACTCTAATACGATCCTTTTGATATCGCACGGCTTTGCATTGTAAACTGTAAGAAGGGATTATTGAGGTCTCGTGAAAACGCGATCTCCCGATATCTCTCGTTTTCCTGCTGCAGCATCAAGATTGCCCATAGTCTATATTCACGTTGCTTTATTAAATTCGAATTAAATCTTAGGGAGTCCCGACAGTTCCCAGTCTCTAGTCAGTCAAGATCGTGAGAATCGCTATAGCCAAGGGTTTGATATCTCCTCCTCCTCCTCCTCCTCCTTGACTTTTTCCAGCCTGACCTTTTGCACCAGGCCGCCATTGTTAGTCGTAAGACTGACCGAGCACGTTCTCAACACAATTGTGGAAACATTATCGTAATGTCGTTTATCGATTGTAATCATATCCGAATAAATATTCGCGAATTATATACGACTCGGTGTGTAGGTCACACGTGCATATGCACATTTATGCTACGGCAGTCCAATATATGGCAACTTCTCGGCTTTCTGTTTACAACGTCAACGACTGTCGCTCGACGTGTAAACCGGTATCGGCTACGATCGATCGAGAAAATAATTTATTGAATTTTACTTCTTTCCTTGAAACGCACTGAAATTTTACAAAAAAAACGGCTTTTCGCAAATCTACAAGAAATCCGCAAGGCGCACTATTGGTAATCTATTGGTAATCGATGAGCTTTCAATTGTTTCTGTAACGAAGGAGGAAGTCGTGGCCAGCGGCAGATGACGAGCCGCGGCTGCCTGAGCAGGTAGACGCGTAAATGCGTCGCTCGTGCGACCTGCCACGCGCGTAAATGCTTTTGCCCCTTAAGGCAATACGGACCTCCCGTCTGCTTCACCTGGCCAGTATTTTATTGCTTGGAAGTCATACGCGAAACACAAACACAACAGTAAATCACTCGTATCGCTTCTGGCCGTTAACTTTAATTTACGCGCCTATTTCTCTATGACTTTATATTTCCCATTAGAGGAATAAACTGACCTAATTTAACCTGCGCATCGCGACTTTCCACAAAGTTCTTCCTATCCTCGACTCCTGTCTACGTATCGATTGACCTGCCGATCCGATTATCGCGATTACGATCAACCGAAACTTACGTAACAACTGTTTCGGTAGCCAGAGAAGATTCTGGGATGCTGTGATTACTGGATCCGGAGCAATCCTCTCGATGCTTTCCGTACGTTATAGGCTGACTGACGAAATGAAAAATCTTAAAGCTGATCCACACGCGGTTCGTTGACTCACAAGTAACCGTGTTCTTTCTTGTCACCGACTAAGTGTTGTCTGAAAACTTGAAAGGAGTGACGTCACACGGGAGCTCGGCTAATTAATTAACATGGAAATGGCGCGCCGTATAAGGGAAGCCCTCGTGGGATTAAAAAGGCAGAGAGGCATCGAGTGGCCAATATGCATTCTGATCGAGTAGTATCGTACGTCCGATGGAAATTGGCACATACGATCCATGTGCGTTCAGTGTGCGCGTGCTGAGTCTGGTAGGTTTGATTGTGCCTTGCTGATATAGCTATAGGTAGGACACAAGATAGTCGGTAGATTTGGAGCAGCTGCTAGGTAAGGTCTATATATCTCTGGGCCGGCAAGTGCAAGCAAGTGCAGCAGTCAATGCGCAGGCGGCACGTTGCGAGTTGCACGTTGCACGTTGCACGTTGCACGTTGCACGTTGCACGTTGCACGTTGCACACGTCGATCCGATCGAGTGTCGAAGGTGACGTCTGCTCATGCATTTTGATGCATTTTATGTCATTTCGATGCATCTCGAGCCAGAGGATGAACCGGTGCGCCAATTGACCATGCAGAGTAACGGTATCGGTGTTATTCCATTCTATAGCACGGCCCTATGCATATATGGATACGCGTACGATATAACATATGTACGTACGGGATACGGAGGTGGAATCTTTCTCAATGGCTTATACAGTCACGAACTTTGACTTCTGATCGATAATTATATGTATAATGTACATAGTGATGAGTAAATCTATGAACGAGGTAAATAATTTCTTTTTTCTTTATTTGACTTATTTATTACTTACAAATCCGTTGCATGAGATCGTATAGTGAATATATATATACATATATATATGTAAAAAGTACATAAAAATAAAAAAGGGTTGCGAGTTAGGTCGAGTGTCTGTACACGCGTAAATCCGTATGACGTTACTCGCGTCTATTTTCTAATCAGACCCAGTACTTCTTGGAATGTATCTGCGTATCAATCAGCCGGGTTATAAATTTTACTGAGACAATAAATAGTCTGGTTTGCGGCTCTTTCTACACGGCTCGTATAAATGGTCTGCCATGTGTGGACGATCACGTGAGCAAGAGCTCCTTCCCACCGCGAATCTACCGGGTGTTCGCTTGAATCGGTGCAGCGTCGTGCGGAGAAATTGGCGAATGGCCGCACGTGAAAAGCCGTGTTTGGATGGGATGGAGGGGAGGGGTGGGTGGGGTGGGGGGGGGGGGAGAAGAAATAAGAAAAATGATAATAATCGGAAATTGTATTGGGGCGAAGAGAGTCCTTGGCAAAGGAATAAAAATATGTCGGATCGCCTACCGAAAGGCGACGGCGGCGGCGTCGGCTCGTTTTACCCTTAGTTATAACCCCGTGACGTTCCCATGGCATAAACAAAGCGCAACCGCCAATTCCCAAGATGAAATATTATAAGTAATAACATATATCTATATGGTGGTTGGTTCCCCGTTCGACTCGAGCAGGATAATAACACGGCACTAAACTACGCCCGATACGTACCTATATATAATTGTATAATTATTATTAATGATATCAGAGCCCTTATGCTTAAACGCGCCGAGATATGTATTTCTCGACTAAACGAAGACCTCTTTCTTCTTCTTCTTCTTCTTCTTCTCCCTCTCCTTCAGTCTCCTCACCTCCCTACACTCGCGCATTCCCTCCACTCGTTTTACTATACGACAAGAGCATTCTTCACCTCCCGAAGGAGACGCCCGGACGTCGAGGACTTGAGGGTTGTCAGACGTCGTTTTATGGTGAAATAAAAAGTGGAGAAAGGGACATTTTTCAACAGTCAGAGGGAGAGCGAGAGAGAGAGAGAGAGAGAGAGAGAGAGAGAGAGAGAGAGAGAGAGAGAGAGAGAGAGAGAGAGAGAGAGAGAGAGAAGCATCTTTCTATCATCAACCAACTGATTGCGCCCATCCTTTTATGTAAATCTAATATTTATCCAGGCTCCATTGGGCACTGTTGTCTCACTTGTGATTTTCTCATGAAAAAAGAAACGAACGCACTTTTCCCAAGGGGGGTTGTCAAGCCTTCTCTTAGGTGAACTGTACGAGGTAACTGCGAGTTTCGTACGAGAGGAGGATCAGGGGGGGGGGGGTGGTCGGAGAGGTTGCCAACGTAGTCTAGTTATTTTTTCATTATTTATTGGCTCGGAGATAATTTTGGGGGTCGCATCCTGCTCAGAGAGGCTTAAGTGATGAGGTTCTTGAGAAAGATCAGTAGACTCGTAATCGTGTATGCATATATAAGCAGTGGGCCTTTGCGGAAATAGCTTCTATAATGTGGGTGGTATATCTGTATGTGGATACCGCGGAGAATCGACGACGTGCTGTCTAGGAGGTGATGCCTGGACCGAGAGAGTGATGAAGAAATTCAAAGTGGTACCATTTTTCTTCTCTAGAGGGCTCGCTCCCTCTCTCTCTCTCTCTCTCTCTCTGTTTCTGTCTCTCGCTCGCTCGCTCTCTTACGTTCTATCGCTATTTAACGTCGGAAAAGATTAATTCCCAAAGGTAATGGCAATGGCTTCGTAATATGCCAGCCGCGCGAGAGTCCATGGAATATTAAAAGAGCTCATTAACATAAGGGGACAGAAGCATACGTGTCTTTGGGATCGTTACGACGTTATTGATTACGTCCCTGCGCTCTTAACGCACACGCACGGGATCTCGATACGTCGTGCGGGACGCAACAATAAAGCGGCGCGACATTACCAGGTAAAAACATACAGGTCGTTAAGAAAAAAAAGAAAAGAAAAGGAAAGAGAGAAAGGAAAAGAAAGAAAGGTGGAAAGAAGCGAGAGCGAAGAGGGTGACGAAGGCGGGGGGGGGGGGAGAGAAGAATATCGTATTGTACGGGACACACACGTATATCTCGCTGGTACCGTAACTGTACTTGCATTCCGATCTTCTGAATAATCGGAAATAATAAAAGTCCCCTTGAATGCTCTGCTACGTGTGTATATACCGATCTACCAGAATTTTCAATCGCTCATTTCCATGGGAATTGACCTTTAAATTTTTAGAGTTCAAATTCTCCCGCCTTTCGCACGCTCCTTCGAAGTTCCATAGACGTGCGCACCACGTGGTCCACCGCGCCGACGAACGGGCTGCTGCGATTGGTCGCCACTTGAGACTGCAAAAGTATAGCAAATAAAGAATCGAATGAAAATGATGGGAAGCCTCGTGAGAAATCATTAAGGCGGATTTTCCGGTACGCAGTCGTTTGATTGCCTCACGTAGTAAGTATACGCACTCTGATTGCGATTATTCCGTTGGACGCGAAAGTATCCCCGCGCGATACTTATCTGCCTAGAATACTTATACGTAGGCAAGTGTCTATATGCTGTATATACATACGCGCGTGATAAGCGTATCCTCATGGGGCGACCCACTGACGCTGCCAATGGAGTAAAGAGGGAACGAAGGAACGAAGGAACGAAGGAACGTAGGAACGAAGGAACGATCATCCGCAATTACATGCTGAATCTTTAATGGAACGTTTCGAGCCTGGAATTAGTTGAATGCCATGGAAAGCTATCGCCACGTAATGCACAACCGCGGCTGCGCAATGCGCGCAAGATCACTCGCGGACTGCCCGACTATCCTTTTATAAATTTTTATCAACTGTGTGTGTGTGAGAGAGAGAAAGAGAAAACGATTTGCTCTCCTTCAACCACACTGTAATATAATAGGCAGTCCACAGGTATGGTTTCCGGTGCTGACCCTTCCCCTGCCCCCCGCTCCCCGTTCACCCCTCGAGCCCCCCTCGCAGCTCCCAAGGGCTACGGCGTTACCAGAAACGGCTCCACTTATGAAATATTGAACCAAGTCGCAAGTGTTTCCAAGGCAGACGCAGCTGGACCCTTTTCATCCGGCGACTTAAGGTCGATCCACAAACGGAATATCTAAAGACTTGATTAAGTTAATAAAACTCCCCTGCGTGAATACGTCTTTCTTTTCCATTGAGATACTATAGAAGAAGCACAGAGGGTCATCGTGAGATGAGAAGGAAAAACGAATATGAATTGGAAGAGGAGGCAGAATTGGAGGTAGAAAGAGAGAGGGCGAGGAAGAGGGAGGGAGGGAGAGGGAGAGAAAGAGAGAGAGAGAGAGAGAGAGAATTACGGAAGATAAAAATTTTCGATAAATTTCAGAAGGAAAAATTGAGGCCGACAGAACTGAAGTTGCACTTATTGCAGTAGAAGTAAGAAATTTCCTAGATGGTCGCCCTGGGCTGTCCGTCCGAGCGACGTAGACCTTTGCTTTGTGTCTCGACTGGACAGGGAACGCCAAGGGAATTCGATTTAACCAGCAGTGGACCCAGACAGCATCCACCCTCAGGAAGCAGAAGGGTGAGACACGCGTCCAAGTACGGGGTGCATCCAAGTGAAAGTGTGTCTGCCGACCTTTGAACTTTCCCGTGATACGCGGAGACATCAACGCTCCGTTACGAAGTCGACCTGTGACTCTCTCGACTGGGATGAACTCTGACCTCTTCTCGCTTCATGTTTCCTACACTGATTCGCTGCTGCAGGGAGGAAATTGATAATGTTGCTAAAATGGAGTCTAGGGCTTGATAAGGGTCGCAACCCTTGAAAGGAATCTTATTTTCGGAATCACCCTGTATGCAAGATTCTTGTATGACCTGACAAAGGGAGTCTGTGCATATTCCTCCTGTATCCCTTCGTCGTTCCTATGGAAATGCAAGGTAATTTCATGCAGAACGTTTGACAATGGACCTCAATATCTTTATGGCTTTACGAAGACCCGCAAGCGTAAAGAGGTTAGCCCGGTTGGTCTATTTTCAAGCGAGTATCGTATATTTTTTACTATTGGCTAACCCGTCTAGAGAAACGATAACTCTAGTCGTGCTCTCGTAGGTAGATCCTGGATTTTCTCTAAGGTCCAGAGGATAAGGACAATTTTTCCAAGCTCCGATAAGACATTGATGTTTTACTTCGTTCCGAAGTAACAGACTGTCTAGGAGGAATATATTTATGTATACTACATATGTAACAATGTGAAAGGCAGTGATCTTTCTTAGAATCTTTTCTCCCTCGGAGCCTCCATATAATAATACTCTATATTATAGAGTAATGCACTCTGCGAAAAGAAAGGGTGGTAAGATAATAACACGGTATTTCTAGCATTCCGATAATTTCTTATAATAAATCACGCGTAAGTGGATCTTGGCGAGATGGCATAAACACACGTTACGAGAAACTGCACGTTGCGTTACAACGCACGTGGCGTTAAAAGTCCCTTGCCAGGAAAGATTAATGATATTTTAGTGTAAATGCCTTCCTAAGACGTTATGCGTCTAGGACTCGATGGTTTTGCATTCTTTTTGCGCGCAACATTAGAAAATCAAAGAAATTCACACGGTGCCGCCAGACCCAGCATCCATAAACTCGCTGGAGTAAGGACGATCCTGTCATTTTCCTTTTTCTAACTTTAATATGATCTCGAGATCTTATCTTTTGGCTGTTAGTTGTCAGTGTCGGTGTGCGTGCATGTAAGGCCGCGGGGTAGGAGGGAATGATTACGTATACCGAGTGATTCTTTGGTAGGCAACGTAAGATGAATTTTGATAGAAGGAGGAGGGTTGTTCGGGGTGGCGGCTATTGTGATGATGGTGGTGATGGTGACGGTGCTCGGAAGCCTGGCAATTTGGATTTTGATATTCGGTGATCTGCCTGGTACACGGTAGCATGATCGCAGACGTTTTACACGGTGTCTACGATGGCTGCCCTGGGGGCCCTGCTATTACCGCAGCCCCGATGATCAGAAGATCTCGAGAGCCTCGAAAAGGGAGCCGACAGGGCTGCGTCTGATTCGACATTTTTTTACGTCTAGCCGGTAGTAAGTGCAGGGCGTGGATGACTGAGTTCTTCGATGGGATCATCGACTACCTACCCCTAGCATTGCCAAATTTCGTGCATCTCGACCTGAGAACCTTCGAAATTGCACCCTGCGAATGCTAATCCCTTTGCTCATCTTCGGCACGGGAGACGCGATAAATTCGACCATCCTGAACGTAGACCCTAACCTGCTGACGGAAGATTCGTCATCGCGAGTCGATTTTTCCAAAGACAAGGGTTGAAAAAAACAAAAGAGAAACTCGCGTAAATTAACACACGAGTACCTAAAGACTGGTTTTCAGAGTCAGTCATTTTTGCACGCTTTACTCACCTTTTTTATACAAACTTTCAGTGAAACTTGAGCGTGTGGAATTGGGACATGGTAAAGCTGCGTAAACATGTAGTGATAAAGAGTGCCACGTGTATTCGAATATATCAAAAGGTATATAAAATATATAGAATATATAATACACGTATATGTATGTTCGCTCAATCGAGCTGCAGAGTAACGCAACAAGTGGCGGTTTTCACGGGTTTTCCTGGGGATGAAACGTACCGGCCTGTCCCACTCCACTCGAGGGGGCAACCCCAGCCCATCCCGTTCCACCCCTTAACAGCCACAAAGCTCCTGTCCGGAATTTAAGGGTGGAAATACCCTTACCACCTCTTCGGGGCGTGCTTACGGATTGAGATAGGTCGAGCCGACACGGTCAAGGCCTTCTCGACCTCGCACGATCGCACGTAGGGAGATGCGGCGACCTGATTTAAAGGGCTCCTCGTTCTCAGCCCCCCTGCGCTTTTCAAACCCCTTGCAGGATACCCTCTGTACCTAAAAGCAATTCAGTCCCGACGCTCTTTCCTTCCGTCTCCCATACGGGAATCAAAGGGACGGCGCATTATATTCTCTGGACTCCTAGCGACGACGCCGAGCGTCGAGTAATTATCCCGAGTTGCACGCCGATGGGAAACCACTATTAAAATCGGCCGTCTCGATTGGCCGACTCTTGACCACGGAGAGAGGTTCGCATGATTAAGATCATCCAATGATTCCTTCTCTATAATGATAGGCTCTGCCGAGCTACCCGCATCGGAGTGGGGACACCCGGCGTCACCGGCCAAGAGGAGAGCGTCGCATTATGCTGAATCGCTAAAAAGAACTTTATGCTAATGAAAATTACTGTTTCTTTTTCCCCTCTTTTTTCTCCGTCTCTTCTGCTTTTCCTTGACTCATAATTTTCATGCGATCTTCGACGTTCCGTCCCCGTGACTCAGTGAGCTCTATGGATCATGGATCTTTATAGATCCTACGATCATCCTGCCCGCAGCGCGGTTGTCTCGTATTCCACATAAAGTGGCACAGAAATGCCAAGATATATTTGCATCTTTATTGCCTCTCGATTTCGCGGTATTAGAATACGAGCGAGCGATCCAGTCCTGATCCATGGATCATTCCTCGTGTACAGGGCCTCGGATAAATTCCTCCTTATTATTCTCATTATGCCGTTATAATGAAATATTAGCAGTGGATCCAAGGAAGACGGCAGAAAGGTCGAGTCGAGAGTCTCGGGCAATGAGAGAGAAACGCAGAGCAGCGGATTGAAAAAACCATTTAGCAACTGGCCATTATAATAATACGTGATTCGTTTATCTTGGTACAGTCCAAGAACAAATCCTCCTTTGCGATCGTCATTTCCTATTAGATCGACCTCCTCGTCCCTCTCACAGCTTCTTTCGCTTCTACCGATTTTTTAATCTATAGTCCCGATCACAGATCGCATCTCGTTCCTTCAGGTTTTTTCCACGCTGATATAAAATCTAAGCTTTTATTATCTCTTTGCCATTTAATTTCCTCTCGGATTAAAGAACAATTTCTGAGGACTTCTCGCAGAGATTCCGCATCGCGTAATCCGCTTCCGGGAAAGATAAATGCGCCAACTATTGCGTAACCTCTGTGTGTGCATCCGGCTCGATTACGTCGTTCACCGATCCTACGGAAGCGCTTATTGAATGGACTGTACAATAATTCAGGGGCGGGAGGGATATATTCCTTTGCATTACAATACGAACTCGGACTGCCTCGGTCACGTTCTCCGGATGTGTGTGTGTGGTCCAGCTCTCTGCCCTTTTCTTTTTCTTTTGTTTTAATTTTTTTTTTATTATTTTCCTCCACTGCACCTTGGATTGTACATCAGAAATCTGCCGATGATGGGAATAAATAAACGTATCCCCGGGTCTATTGATCCTGGATCGAAGTCACCCCCGTAGGTATATATGTATATCCCTCCTAGAAGGTAGGAAATAGTTCCGAACTGTCCTGTGTGTCTAGGATCTTCGTAAGCGGAAAAGAAAAAATAAAGACCTTGGTTAATAAGTATAAATTTTGAACCGAGCGTGCCTGGGAATTTACATAAGCTGCATTATTGCCGCTTTCGCGTCGAATGCATTGGGATCACTCTAATAACTGAGCGTTCAAGGATATTTACCTTAATATTATGGAAGAGCGCTCCGGAAAAGGACGGTTTATTATGTATTTTCAATAGTCCATCTGGATCGACGTAATAATTCCCCGTCGAGTCGGTGAATCGGATCGTTACCGAGACGGGCCACGTGTGTGTGCGCGCGTGTGTACGTGTGTGTAGTACCGCTCAGATTACTTAGAATAATAAGCAATGAGAGATACGATGGAACAATATATGTCACAGTAATAAAATCGAGAGAGCGCAGTGGAGTGACGAGTGCGCATGCGCGAGCCTTATCTTCACGCTTTGAATATTCATACCGGTGACTCGTGGCCTGTAGTAAATTGCACATTATAATTTTCCGATGGATACCAATATTAATTATTTAATTGGCACGATTGATACGTACAGTAGTCTCTAAAAAGTAATCGGTGAAAATCCATGGATCAAATAGTGATTTTAGGTCCAATCCACTGTTAAACTTGAATTTGTGTTATAGAAGACCTATCGGATTTATTGTGACGTCACAATATTGTTTGCCGCATTACCACGTAGAGCATGAGTTGCTTTCCAGTATGATACTGACCGATTATATTGAAGGACAGTAAATTAGCATACTTTCCTCAATCGAAATCAAATTTGTAAATTGGACTGGTGGTGGCTCAGTGGGTAAAGTGTCACGGTTCTCATTGTTAGTTGGAGCAACCGGATGATCGAAGGGTCGAGTCACCCACTCAGGACTTATGTACTTATTTTTTTGGTTGTCAGTGTTATCCTTTATGTAATTGCCGGTAAAAAAATATATCAGATACTCGTATCGCAGTAGTATTTAAAAAAAAATATTTTTCTTTGTACAGATTCAATGAGCAGGTATATTGATTGCAGCCTTTCAATTAGTATAATACTTCAGTGGTATAGTTATAACTGTGACGTTCAGCGACTATTCACTCATAATCAGTGAATATTCACCAATTCATTTTTAGAATGTAGAAATAGGCCGCAACCCCCTGGGAAAGGTCATTGTTAACTTGGTAAAGTTCTATTATATTAGACGAGTTTCCACGCAAGAAATGCTAAGTGATTTCCTTCTCCGCGACATTAAATTCTGAATTAGAATTAATACTTGTATTTATTGTTAGACACGTAAGCCGCAGCCTTGACCCTCCGCCTCCTACGTATACCTTGTTATCTTTATTGTCATGTCTTTTTTTTATTTCCTTTTTTCTGTTTTGCTCCCATTTACACAAGCGCCTTTCATTCCTTTGAATGATTAACTTTCGATTTCACTTTGTTCTCCAATTTTTTTTTCTAACAAAAAAAAGATATAAACCTATCCACGTCAACCACGCGCATTATATTTTTCGATATTACATTTTCCGAACGAACCGATTGATGCTCCCCTATTTTTTTTTTCGAAATCGTTTTTTTTTGTTTATGGACATTGACGCGGCGGTGTCGAAGTAGGTTGAGGTCGTTCCATTTGTCATTCGAGCAAATCCCTCAGAACACTGGAACGAAAGGGGTGGCGGTGGGCGAGGAAGGGTCGCCAAGGGGAGGAAGCAGGGCTGCAAACATACGAGCGTGGAAAAACATGGCTGCCACTCTGGATTAAAACACAGCGAGGGCTCAGGAGGACTGCCGAGGGATGGAAGGTGGTGTGTGGACGTTTGACGATGGTCCAAGCTCTATACTGACATTCCCCTTCCCGGTGTGGGGGATGATGCTGCTGATTCTGCTGATGCTGCTGATGCTGGTGATGCTGGGGTAGTGGTACCGATAGCAACCCCTCTTGCAAATATGGAGGAATTATGCCCATAAGGGTATGCGAATGTACGTGACATGTCATGTTGGGGAGAGTAGGGTAACAGGCTTTGCCAATATTAAACCATCCAACACGCGCCATGATCATGAACGAGGTTAACATAAAGCTTAGTTCACACCGAAAAATTTATATACGCGTCAACAAGAGCCTAAGGCTCGAAGGAGACTGGTAAACGGCGGATTGAGCGATCTCGAAGGTTTATACGGTAGTTTCAAGTCAAAGGACGTAGAGAGTGAGACGATTTTTCGAATGTTTCAGGGTTTATCCGTAGGGGTTGGTACGTACGATTGTACCCGGTAACCCACTGGCGGCAGCAATAGAATCCGTAGTCGGCAAACGAGGCCAGCGACGTAGCGACGTAGCTACGTTGGAAAAGCTAAAACCCATCGTTTTGTTTGCGATTGATTCATCCGACCACCCCTATGTTTTTCATCCCTTGGCCCTCGGGGGGTGCACGCTGAGGGGCGAGAACTCAAATACTATTCTGGTAGCGGCGCTAACAATGCTTTCTTTTTTTTTACTTTTTATTCGAGGGGGACGCAACCCGCTGTTTAGCCTACGGATGCCCCTGTGCGACTCAAAATATTTAACCTTTCAAAAATCCTGGCACAGCCTATTTTCGAATTTCCGTTAATCAGAGAAAAAATAAAGAGCGAATCGACGAAACGAAGGGGGGATCTGGCGGAAGTATCGGACGCGACCAGCGGTCAGGGAACGCGCGTTCACCGATGGGACTCATAGGCGTCGAAAGAATTTTATTAGCTGGAACAACCAGAATTCGCGCAGTCGCACTGATCATATTATTATAGTTGACAATTATAATAATTATTTGCCTTTCCCATCGTAATAATTAATATTATGGAATAACAGAGGCGGCATTGTGCTGTGTCGTGTCGTATCGTATCGTATGCTGGCGTATCGCGCGTGTCATGTATCCAGAGAGAGAGAATGAGAGAGAGAGAGAGAGAAAGAGAAAGAGAGAGAGAGAGAGAGAGAGAGAGAGAGAGAGAGAGAGAGAGAGAGAGACAGAGAGAGAATGCTACCCTCTCGTAACGCGTAACGCTAATCATCCAGCCTCGCCATCCACTTTGTTTGTTTAGATGGAATTTCAATATTATCAACAGTATTAATTAATATTAGCGTTGTAATTAGCATAATGCGATACTTTACCGGTGTCAGCGTAGAACTGCGCATTACGGTATTAATTTTGTGGAAGAACTTAACGAAGGATTTAACTGTATATCGTTAATTCGATTCGCAATCCAGTTCGACACACGATTCTCTACAGCCGAACGATGATTTTCATAATTGCCAAAAAATTCGTAAATCTAAGCTGCGCATAAAAAATGCACGTGTCGTCGACACTGTAGAAAATGAATAAGACTGACTTATGTAACCTAACCCGAAAGGAAATAACCAAGACAACCGTAAAGGGTCGTTAGGGATGACAAGAGGTTGTAAAGGATTGTTCAGGGCTACTGCAAAGAGGCGCTGGTGAAGTGGGTGGCATTGGAGGTGGTGGGTGGTAAGGGGGAGGGGTTTCTGGATAACGTTGAAGTGGCTTGTAAATAATTTCTGATATAATATGGTTACAAATTACCAAGTTTAATATTAAATAATTCATTTTAATACTAGCGCTTCGTACACGCAGCTCCAGCTGCCTGAACCCCGCGCCCAGGGGGCATCTATAAATTTCTAAAGTTAATAAATACGTAATGGCCAGCGCTGCTTTGTAGCCCGGCGCTCTCTCCCGCCCTCCTCCACCCTTCCTCGCTCTCTCTCTCTCTCCCCTCTCCCCTCCCCCTCCCCCCTCTCTCTCGCTCCACACAAGCTTCACTTTACTCCAAAAGTGAGTTCATCCGCCTCCGTCTCACTCGCTCCTCTCCTCTTCCATAATTTCTCATCCAGCACATTGTGCAACCCCCACATTTTTGCTTTTCCCTTTACACCGCTTCCCCCACTTCCTCAAGGTCGTAACGCCTGGTTCGATTTGATGAAAATTTAACAAACAAATTTTTCATAGTACCCGCGTCCTCCTCTCTACTCCACCACCTCTTTGGGCACTTTGAGGATTCCTCAAAGTGCACGCGATTCTTCTTTTTCATCCGCCAGCAGCATCACTCGCTCTGTTTGGACCCTTTTCGCGAAAGGAAGCCGTGTTTGCAGGTCGACGCGTACCTTTGCGACACATGGTAGTTCAGGGTTTACACGCAGGACGCACTAGGATGGAATGATGCGGAGCAACAGAGGTCAGAAGTCTCCCTGGAAGAGCAGGCGAGCGTGAATGGTGGTTGTGGCGATAGCAGTACGAGAGACAGAGAGAAAGAGAGACGAGACAGAGGGAGAGAGAGAACGAGGAGGGGAGGAAAATCAGAGTGAAAAAAAGAGAAAGAAGGAAAACGATTGGCATTAGCATATCAAGCGGGTATGGTCGAATTCCTGGAAAGAGTAGGCCAGACCACGATATTAGTTGATGCGCTGCTGGATCTCCATTGTTGGTTGGAGTAATACAGACAATTGGCCTTGTCCATCTACCGGTATCCGGCCTGTCACTCAGTAAGTCCGACATTTTTATGGATCGCAGCACGGTACGATCGCAGTCCTCACGTCACACTGGCTCTTCTTTTCTAATGATTATACCTGCCTACTAGCTCTGTACATACGCAGTGCTGCTACTGTTGCGCCATCTTCAGAATTTCCACCGAATCTGCTTCTGAAGTTTAGATCGTTAATCAGTGTCAAGACTTAGGCTCTAAAAGGAGCCCCCGGGGTTAGGCTGTAATGCTCCAATATGTAAGGACGATTACTCATTTATTTAGATGAATAATTAAGAGCGACGTTTGACAATATGGGGAGAGGAGAAGGTCAGGATATATCGATCGATGAGAACAGTAGAGACTCGATCGTCTCTTTTCACAAGTATTGCTGAACGAGCGATCGGCCCAAGTAGGATAGTCGGCCTGGTGTTTGCTTCCTGAATTATTCATTACGTCCCAAGAAGACTTTGATGACTTTTTCACGTCACCAGCTGTTCTTCTGATTCACTAGCTACTCTTTTTTATTGGACACCCGTCATCCCTTGGTGACAGTCTGCCTGGCATTTATCGCACTTTGGCTAGGCGAAAGGTTAAAAAATTTCGCCGAAATAACCCACAGAGGGGGGACCTGCTGAAAATTTTAGGGATTCGCTACTTGCGGCTTTGAAATCTCGTTTCGTACCCCAGAATCTCCATGGACTTTCGGGGGGTTGATCATGCTGAGGCGTCAGGAACGAAGGGTTCGATTCCGTAGGGTCGTTCGGGCGCTAAGTCTACTATACCTGCCTATGCGCCCAGATACCGAATATGTAATCTCGCTACATGCGACAATTCTAACGGGTGTGCCGTGTGCACTCGATGCCAAATTATTCTACTATAACTTTCAGATATCAACTTGCAGAAACGAGAGACTTTATGCAGCTTCCTTTTGCAAGTAGAAATAGACAGTGAAATACGTGAAATGTATCGGGGGATGACATAATTAGTAGAAAATAATGGTCGATTGAAATCAGAGGACAATCATCGTGAGTCTAGGGGGCGAATCTTTTCATTCAACCCTCTCTCCCATTAATTAATGATAAATCATGTTCGCATGTGTGTGTATCTGCGCGTGTGATCCATCAAGAAGACTTCGAAGGTTCACTTACGAGTCAATCACCGGGTATATGCAATACTCGCACACTCCTCCGGAGCAGGCCACAGCATACATTAATCACTGATGCTAATGGTATCATAGCCAGCATAGCAAGCCCTGTTCGTACGCGCGCACACACACGCAGACTTCCAATAAAACCCACACACATGCAGCCCAACATGTAAGTACGCACACCTACTCGTATCGTGGGCTCCTATCTTGATTCTTGGTTGACCCACGCTTAGACCCTGAAACACGCGTTTCAAATAGGCGAACATCCACGCGATTCGATCTACGTATGTATACACACATATGCCACACGCGACAATGAACTTAATGGGATAGGTTAGGTTTACAGGAGAAACGATGATCTTAGAGGAATCTAGGTAGTTTTGAGAAATTTCGAAAAATTTATCAAAAAGTTCAAAATCTGTTGACCCCTGTATCTTTGGCGGAGGGTGAGCCAAGGGGAAGGAGGGGCAGAAGGTAGGAATCAGATCGAGGGTTAGCAATGGCCGCGCAGGGTGTAACGACAGGCTCTGTGGAATGGGGAGGGGGGGTTATAGGTTATAGAAGTAGGAGGAGGTGGGAGAGGGGAGGTCCGTTCTATCAATCACGGTATTATTATCGAGTCCGTGATTAGCAAGGCATGCTAACGATATCTCTGGCCGGAGGCAGAGGGCAATGCTAGGCCGGCTGGGTTCTCTGGGTTCCGTGTGTTGGTGCGTGGGTGTGGCTACGTTGTATGGCGAGTGCATCGTGGAGTGTAGATCGGTGTTGGGCACAATGCAACTCGAGTGGCCACGATGCGATTCCAGAGCAGCGCCGATACTCGTCACGAGGAGGATGGAGCAGTGGATGATGATGTTGGTAGTCGGGATATTAGTAGCAGTAGGTTGCTCCGAGTGTTGGTAAGGGTATCGGTAGTGCCAATGGCGGACTAATGGTGGTTCTAATTCCGCCAGTGGTCATGAGACTCCGGGTGAACCTGGTTCGGTTCTAGGTCGTAGGTTGTAGGTTCTAGGTTCTAGGTAGGTAGGTGGCTAGGCTGCTAGGCGGTTGGCTGGTGCATTGATTTAAAGCAGCTCTTACCGCGAACCATGCCAGAGACCTCGCCACCCGTATTAACAGCCACGAGGCTGAGTTTCCTCTCGGCTAGCGAAAGATACAAACCTACCCTTAAAGTGTTTCAGGATCGTCCCGGGCTAAGTTGCGGCTCTCCAGTATCTGATCCAGTTCGTTTCCTGTCGAGAGGGAGGGATTTGTCATTTGTACACCCATTTCGCGAAATACGACGCACAATCGTGAAATCATCACTAGATTTTATTCGAATTACACGGATCGCTCGCAATGCGATTCTCGGCTAAACGCGTTACGCGAAACATAATTTAGTCTCGGTCGCGTATCGGCTGCCTGGCTGGCTGGTTGGTTGGCTGGTTGGTTCGTTTGGTCGGTTTAGTTGGTTTCGCTGGTTTGGCTGGTTCGGCTAGGTGGGCTTGGTTCGATGATAGGGCACGAGAGTGAGCGTATGACAGGCACGTTTTCTCTCACACTCGGAGATCCAGTGGATCTCTGGTGATCGAGGCGAACAGTCCTGTTCGGCCAGGGGCGCATCGCCGAGTAATGATATTTCCTCGCCATTATGAAATATTCCAAATGATTTACCAGGCTTGTGCATTCTGATTCGATCCTCGATTCGCATCGCGTTCATAGTTCATCGAACCAACGGTACGGGCTCCCCTCTGATCTGCATCAACTGCACAAGAGTGCTTTCTCGCTCCCGACAAAAATTCCTTTTCCCCTATTCTTAACCTGCTTTCAGTCCCGAAATTGATTTTAAGAAATTTCAACGGCGCAACAAGCAAATGCACAGCTGCGACGATCGTCCAAATAGGTTTTTAGGGGTTCAGTTTAAATTCCCTTGCGTCACCGCAAAACTGCATAATGCAGCCACGAGTCTCGTGTAAACGGGTGTCGCAGGGCGCTAGCCAACCGCTAAATACAAAAATCCTCAACCACCTGTGAGCGTCGCGATGGATACGCGGACGCGCGCGAGCCTGCCACCTGTCTCTCTCTCTCTATCTTTCTCTCTCTCTCCCTCACGTACGAATCTGTATTTCCCAAGTTAATTACAGCATAATTGCGGTCGACATTTTGTTGTTCACCAGCCGCCTGGCATCGTTTGCTCTTCTGGAATTCTTGCGATGCTTTTTCCTCTCTCCCCCCCTCCTTCTTCTTCTTCTCTATTCAGCCGGAACACCCTCCAATGCAATTAGGGTGAGGCTACAACCAGAGCAAAGATTTCACATTCTACTGCGCGCTGCCGCCCTACCTGTGTGCCTCAAGGGTGGAATATCTTTTTCGATGGCCTCAGTTACAAAGCCTCGCGATACTCAACCCTATCGGACTGGCAGCCACACCCTCCCTCCACATAAATTAATGCCAATATACCTATATACTGGCGTATATCTGAATATTACACACACACACACACAGACACACATACACGCGCCCCGGTTCACATCTACGCGACCTCGCACCGACGCACACCGACTCGCAGCGCCCTGGTAATACGGTATAGAACACAATTAAGTAAATGAGCACGGGTTGTATGTCCTATAGGTAGCCTCTATTATGTGTATTGATCTCTAGCGCGGACTCCAGTTACACATAATCTGTATTTTACCATTTATATATTCATACGGCCGAGTCTGTGTGTCTCGCTTCCTCCTTTGCATTTCGCATCGCCTCTCTCGCGTCCCTCCGTCCTTGCCCTCTTCGCCGCCATCTTTATATTCTTCAGACTATTTGTTTTTTTTTCTAGTTTCCCCTTTACGTCCTTAATCTACATTTCATGCCGACCCGTAGAGGAGGAGATGGCCACTTTCTTCCCTTCCCTTTGATTCTGCATTAATGCATTCTACTTCTCGAAGGATCCTTTCTTGCTTTTTGATTCCGTATCTCGCGACGCTCTTAGACTTTTCTTATATCGTCACCTCCAGACGCCTTTCATCCTGAGTACACGTAGTTAGCTTGGTTCTTGGACGCGTGTGTATCGTTTCCTAAATTTATTCAATGACACGTGCTTCGCACTGGTTCGTCTGACAGCTGCTGGGCTACCTTGAATTCCGATCAAGTGATCGGGGATGATCGATCGAGAATATCGTTCGGGTCGGTTGGGACCTTCGACGGAGACTTCAGGCTGAAAACACAGTATCCCTTTTAATTGAGTTACTGCGGAATGGGGGGGTCGAATCTAGGGTGTCGCAGAGACTGAACTATCGAGAGAGAAACAAAAAGTAACGTTGTGCACGTTAGAAATGATGACAAAAAATAATGACCGGATCGCATGATTAATAATTGTACTTTATTTTCATCCGCTTCCAATTCCATTTTAACCCTCTAAGACGATTCCTTAATTAAGGCATTAGGCCGTTCGCGAGCGCGATAACGTCATAGAAAAATTAACGAATACAACAATACCCGTCGAAAATTGGACAGCAAATTGGAGGGTGCGCACTGTAATTCGTTTCCGCCGTCCGGCACGACCTTAATTCCATCCAGACGCCCTGTTTCTCTTCATTCTCTCTCTCTCTCTCTCCCCCCCCTCCCCCCTCTCTACCTCCCACCCCTCCCTCCTCCTTCTATTGTATTTACACAATTTTTATATCCCTCTGTGTCTATCTTGGGATAAATAACAAAAAAATTAAAAAAAAAGGAAAGCTGATTCGATTATCGATTTCACTCGATCTCCGAGAACGAACAATATCGTATTAATTGATGAAATAATAAAGGAAATTAGACCGATATAAAAATTGAGAAGCTATATGTACACGCAATATCCACACGACGCGCACGGTGGAACAGGTAATAGCCAGCAAAGGCATATTTACCGCTGAAAAAGACAGGAAACGGAAAGATACGTATCTGGGAACGGAGACGCCATAGTTATTTATTTTCTTGCCGCTGATTATAATATTACGCAAGCCCGGGACGCTCGTAATGCGGATGCAAATGCAACGTATACATAGTAATAATTCAACTCGGCAAAATACTCTGGCGGAATCGTATTTTATTAATACGTGAGGTATACGCACGCACACCAACGCGTTCCTTCTCTTCATCCGTACTACCTCAGTTAGTATGTTCCTACCTGCGCGTATTGCAGGCGCCTGCAATCACCTGTAATCTCTGTACAAACAGTGCAGAGTTTAGAAGTCGCGCAATCTTTTCGAACTAACGATACGTTTACGGTACATTTAAATTTTAAAGAGTCAGTGGCGCTACTCTAGCCCAAGTGGTCGATTCCGGAACTACATGGTAGGCACCATGTTTCGCTACGTGTAAAATTAAAAATATTACGTATCTGGAATATCGTTGAGCGTCTCGTGTCACGTACGCCCGTCTCCTACATGACGCATACTCGAACTGTGGTACCAACCTGAAGAATCGTCCGATCATGAGTTTCCTGAAAATTCACCATTTTAGTTCCTGCAATAAATTTTTTCTTTTCATTAACAACCCGATGGAGAATTCATTTTTCGTTGACCAAGCATTGTCTCATGCACATCTGGTGCTTCTCGAGAAAGATATGGGTGCGCGCGTGTATATATACATGTATATATATATATATTCTTTAAATTGCATCACAAGCAACGTAGATTATTGAATTCTAAATAGTCCTCGTACGTGTCCCTGGTTTATTCGTTTTTACGTAACGCATGAAATATATGCGAAATAGCCACGTATTCGTATTTCTATATGAATGTCGAATTTAGCAAGTTGTCGACCCCAAGGACCGTTTAGCATAGTAATATATTATTTATATAAGCAATGACGTTCGGATACATATATACACTCCTTGGTTAAATCACTAAATAAGTTAAAGCAAGGTGAGGCGACGCTGGTCGTCGCTCTTTGAGTACGTGTAGTTGTGCCAGGAGCAAAGTGGACCGACGCCTCGGTATTATCTTGAGAAGCGTCAGAATGGATATATCCCACTTGCGTGTAGCGACGAAGGAAGCATAATTAAGAGAAAAAAAAATAAAAAATAAAAAAGAGAAATACAAAGAGGAGCAGGAAACAAAGGAAAGGAAAAAAAAAAAGAAAAAAAGATAGTCGAGCAGCCACTCGGCGTGCCGCCGGAAGGACGATAGTGCTACCTTATTTTCTGATTTCCCATTCATGGACTACCGTTTAGATTCGATTTGCCGGTTCGTTACGTAGTGAGATTTACACCGCGAGATAGGATTGTTTGGCTGTCCTTCTTCTTCTTTCTCCCGCGCCGCTGCTTCTTCCTCCTCTTTCCACCTTCGTCGCCTTCATATTCTTCCCACTTCCATTCGGACTCCGCTTTACCTTCCTCCTGCTTCCCTTCGCTGTATTTCCAATAGCGACGCCGCTCTTGTTCCTATCTCTATTACTATATGTATATGTTATACCAGCAGTAGGTCATCTCAAGACATATTTTATACCTTTACGTAACCGTCTTTCATCATTAGCCAGCCAATGTATTACGATCTGCCACGTAATTCTTATTTGTCCCGGAAGAAACAATAGGCTGCTGTGTAATCGTGCCTCGTAGGACAATTAGCTTCAGAGTAAACTGATAAGGGGCGCGTGAATTTAGGGGATTATGGGCTTTGGGAAATTGCTGCCTCAAATTTTGTCTATATCGAAATTCAATCGTCGTTCGCGTAAGGACGAAAGGGTTAGAGGGTAGGTGGGTGGGTGGGTCTCGAAATGATTGCGAAGTCTAGTCGACTTTTTCATGGTTTAGTTTCTGGCTTCATACGAAGGATGATGAATAAGTAAGTTGCGGACTATAGGGGTGGACTCTTACCCTTCCTAAATTATGCAACGCGTAAATGCATCACGCGACGAGCCACAGCTAACGGAACGTGAAGAACTTGAAGAAGAAGGAAGACCAGAAGTCCCGGTGGAACGTCTTCTTCTCGGTTTACGTTCTGAGCCATTATCTATATATAAATATATATATATATATATATATAGCTCATACATACATACATACATACATGCATATATATGTATGTATATGTAGATATAGATATAGCTTCGAATGCATTCCAATGTCATTTTCATATTTTACATAATTCCGTTAATTGTATTTCAACGAACGTCTCTGTTATTCTTCGAGAACGTCGTCGGAGCATATTACGATTGTGGAATTACTAGAATAAGAAGAAATTGCGTAATTTCTGTTAAAGATAAACGAACGATGAGTATATGAGAGCAGAGGACCGGAAGTGAATAAAAATGGACGCTTAGACTGTAGAACACGGAATTCTGCTGAACAAGGATAAATCGTTCGGTATAAGTGGGATATACGAGGTGAAGCAAGGAGAAAGAAAAAGAAAGAAAAAGAAGACGGCGAGGGGGGTGGAAGAGGGGAAGAAATAATTTTTCTCTTTACTTTCTTCTTCCCGTTGGTCTCTCGCGCAGTTACTGGCAGCGGCGCTCGTCCCGGTGCGCCAGTAACAAGTTAGTAATAATATTTTCATAATATCTCTCTTGGATTGGATGTTATTTCATTATATTTTATTGCCTCTTGCTCTTGGTCTTGCTCTCCCTCGTGCACCCGACGCAGCAGCCGCACGCTGGCAGCGCTGCGCACGCTTCTGTTTTATTATCTCGAGCCTTCACCGAGGGAATTTACTCACGGAACTCATTATTGAGAGGTTTATTCTGCTGTAACCATTCCTCCCATTACGCAACCTTTCTCTCCCTTTTTACTTCCTTCTTTGTATTCCTTTTGCTCCTCGATCTCCTCGATCCACTCGAACACGCGGTCGAATATCGTACGTTGCAAATAATTAGCGCTATCCAAATCTTCGATCGGAGTCCGCAGTTAAAGAAAAGCCTTGCTTTGTTTTCTTTGTTTCAGAAAGTGAAAGAAAAAAAAAAGAAAGGAAAAAGAACGTGGAAAGTCAACCGATGGGCTTCGATGAGAAGAGGACGGGAATCATGGGAAAACACGGGTCTTCGAATGGGATTGAAAAAGGAAAGAGACAGCAGGAGATGTAATGGACACCGGTGAGTCTTCGTACGTGCTTTGTCTATACGTTCCGAGTTGGACGACCATATATGTATGCATGTGTATAGGTATATGTCTAACGCGTTTCTTTACGTTATTGTTTCAAAGACATTTGTTTAACCGAGCATCAATTTATTGTTATCGTGCGGCGTAGGCGAGTGCAGTGCGGCTGCACTCGCATGATCTTCCTAGAAAAAGCACCGAGGTCGAAGAAGAGCTGCGACGTATATTAATATAAACTCGGCGTGTCTAATATAATAATTTATCCAGCGTCGAGCATTTAAATAGTTATGACCTAGTCGTCCGAATGACGGAACGATTTCATCACGCGTTAAATAGCGCAAATTAAATTCGCTGCACCGCTTTCGTAGATTAACTTGCTCGCCCACGAGAATTGCCTCCTTCTTCTTCATCATCTTCTTCTTCCTCCTCCTCCTCCTCCTCCTCCTCCTCCTCCTCCTCCTCCTACTCCTCTCATTGCTGCTCGTTTGCTAATTCCTTTCTGTTTCTTTCGCTTCTCGATGTCGTATTTTCGCCTTTCACTTTGCCAATAACAATTCTCGAGCAATCGTCGCGACGAGCAATAAGTTCGAATAAATATGTGGAAGGAGAGAAGTGGTGACTTTGGTCAGACAAGTCGGACGGCCGGATCGGCGTGTCTGATTCCGATAATACCGCCTCTACTGGCGCAACGAAGAAACGCGGATACGCGTCGAGAATAAAAAGATATAAATAAAATGTCAAATCATAGAAATGGATCCATCGTTTTCATCGTTTTCATCGCTTCCACGGTTTTGAGTGCTCAAAGCATTCGCAGCGTATCGCCCCTGGAAAATCCTCGACCCCTGTGTTTTACTCTTCTATGCATGTATACACACATGTATATGTATATAGAGGCTCTGCCAAACCTCCCCTCTGCTCCCGTATACGACATGCCGGCACTATGCGTGGCTACCCTCTGTATGTTTAATTGTTATATTTATAAAGGGGAGCTCACCCCTCTTACTTTCTCTCTCTCGTTCTCTCTCTCTCTTTTTCTATACCGACCTGCCTGACTGCCTCGCTGGCTGTCCCGCGCTCAACTTTTAGGAGGACGAGAGAGGGTGGCTGGGCGAGAAGGGGATACTCAAAACCCCTTTCGCAAATCGATACGCCGCCGCAAAACTCCAAGTAAGCCAATATTATCACGGCATGGCTATCGAGTTGTAGAAAATCTTTTAGGATGTCGTTCTTATCGCGAAACTCACTTGAGAGGAACATTTATGAACTGTGTATTTAGATACAGGCTCTTGCGCATGGCAATTAATGTTAGAGTTATGTTAATCAGCTGTTAGATTAGAGATAAGTCCAATTACATTAGAAATCTTATTTCACGACGGATCAGCATAGACGTTTTACCAAATACTGCTGCTCGATCGAAGCCCCCGCGTAGACCACCTGTCAAATTCGATTACTGCTTTTAACCCATACGCGTCCTGTGCACCAGATTAATTCTAACCTTTTTTTTCTTTGTAATTGGTGAAATTATAATTACCGAGCTGAATATGAGTCACCTGTGCCCACCGAGAGGAGAGACTCTGCGATATTGTGTAGGGGAACGAACATTGGACAACTAATTACCTAATCACTCATTATCTACTACAGTCTCACGTGCGTGGGCTGCTGGCTGGACAGAATAGGTTGCCCAGAGGCCCATTGTGATACGCGAACCAGAATCATGCCACGATCGTATATTATCGATGAGGAGCGAGGGAGCTCGGAGAAGCGAATAGTAATACAGAGCCGGTGCACAGGGTGCTGCTGGGAGAGCGAAAGAGAGAGACAGGGAGAGAGAGTGAGAGAGAGAGAGAGAGAGAGAGAGAGAGAGAGAGAGAGAGAGAGAGAGAGAGAGAGAGAGAGAGAGAGAGAGAGAGAATCTACGTGTGTGAACGAGACAGCAGAGTAGATCGCGATAACATAAAGCCAATGCATTTTCTTCGCTCGATCGTCAAGGGACGCATCCCGCCATTCCACCAGCCTCTGCATCTATTAGCTGCATTTGATGTTCAACTGCATTGACCTATCTGCACCCTAGAGTGACACTTTCGTCCGGATACTCCCTCCCATTGGCTAGGCCTTCCGCTCCTGGAAGGAAGATCAACCCCAATACCGATCCGTCTTGGGTTCCCGTTCAAAGATCCCAGAGCCACCCCTCCTATCTACTCTAATTAGTATCTAGTAAACGTGGCGTTATGAGGGTTTAGACCAGCAGACTGAACTAACTGTAATCAGAGTTGGGTGTTGTAGCGTGCTCGCCGGATAGGTGCGCAACCCCTTGGTAGCTTGACCGTCCACAGTGTCCACCCGCCACGAGAGCGATCCCGATTCGTGGCCTCGCGCCGGGAGGTCCTGCCGCCGGCAGGGACGCTCCTGGCGAGCGGACATTAATCCTCTTAAGTGCTACGTGGCGCGCCTAAATATCAATCACAGTTTATACCACGTGAACTGCTCTTGGAAATGCTCTTGGGATTCTGAGAGAGAACGGTGACGCTCGATAAATCTGTAATGGACCACTCGATTACGTGTGCGCGACGTCATGCATATTCTTTCGGAAAGAGTCGCGAACTCGTGAATGAACTATCGACGAGATCAGATTGAATTGCGGTGGAAAAAAAAAGTTTGTTTGGGACCTTCGCCCGAATTTACAAGGATTCGGATGGCTGATAATTCATCGCGTAATGTGTCATACACGTTCGGGATGCTGCATCGCGTACGGTGCAGAGTGTAAAATCCTAGTCGGAATAGATGAATGATTTAACTGCTTTCGAGTACTGTGTTTCGCTATAGTAAGGGATGACAGGGGGTGAATATTTAACGTACCACCTCTCGGCTATTCTTATACAATTACAATCAGGAGTTTCGTAACCCTCGCAACCCTTCCTGGACTCGATCGACGCCTGACTCCATTATTCATTCGATTCTTGCGCCTTTCACCCGTTCGATACTCCGCACGTGTATATCTATATGTGCACTTTCCCAGATCTTCCCCTTAATCGTTCTCATTCTTCTGATCTCCCTACCTTTGCTGGCTCCTATATTTATACGGAATACTTTTCCGCTAGATTTTCCCGATTGTCCTCCGTTTTGCCCTCCTACCATTTACCGACCCTTGTGCGAGTTGAGGAGATTTTAAAAGGAGCAGCTCCATTCGAGAGTGTCATTGTTTATTATTCAGTAGCAATTAACACGTCAATAGATTCCTGCTGCAGTTGAGAATCGTGTCTGGTAATCGAGTGGACCCTTCGGGAACGGAGACGTCCACTTGAATTTATCTTGAAAATGTTATTCCTTTAGGGATTTATAGAAAAGCATCTGTATGACGTGTACATCTGTCTGACGAATCATTTACTTGTACAGAGGTCGCGTAATCTTTCGGAAGAAAATTTATAAGAAACAGTGAGACGTACCTGATGCATCTACGGATCTCCTAGCGGAGCCAGCCGAAGATATTTGCTCTAGGAAGAAGAAAGGGGGCAGCACCCTCATCTGGAGCTAAGACTGTTTTCTGATCGACGCGTTGAATTAGCTTCTATTGGCAGTCTTGTCATCGCGCGATAAGGGGTCATGCGCGAATGTTCTGCAGCAATGGAGAGAGATGCAGGACAGTTGGAGGGAGCAGCAATACAGCCAGGTCGCGTTCTGGAAGTTCGTATTGTCTTCGGTTACAAATGAAATACCCGATATCATTGTTCCAGCAAACTCCCACCCTCCGTAGCCCCACATGCATCTCTGTACGTTGCTTTTGCTGTTCACCTCCGCCTCCTCCTCTTCTTGCCTCTCCCTTCAATTGCTGGTTTCCCTGGTTCGGCTGGTTCGCCTGGTTCGGCTGGTTTCCCTGGCTCGCATGGTTTGGCTAGTTCACCCGGCGTAATGTTAACTCGTGCCGATGAGACTGTCGTACAGGATCAGTATAGGCTCTATAGTTTAGGTAAGCGATTCGTAGGACACGTAGAGAGAGAGAGAGAGAGAGAGAGCGAGAGCGAGGGGGAGAGAGAGAGAGAGAGAGAGAGAGAGAGAGAGAGAGGGAGGGAGGGAGGGAGGGGGGGAGAGAGAGAGAGAGAGAGAGAGAGAGAAGAGGAAGAGAAGGAGAGAGCATGACACCTGCTTACAGGCAGGTCAGCTGGCCAACATCGAGTCTACAGATTCTGAAGTTTGCAAGGGTAGGTGGGCTATATACTGTACAGGTTGCACCAAGCATATGCAGTGGTTACGTGAAACCGACTATTGATTTCACGTCGACCAATTTTCATTTTCTTCGGGTGATCCTGACATTTTGGATTTAACCACAGCTGCTCCTGACGTTGATTTTTGAAAAAGGATTTGCACTATTGCGCCGATGATTGAAATCGATTGGTAGGATGTTCGACAGTCAGTCGGTTGTCCTGAGAAAACACAACGGACAGGTAAGACAGAGCTGCCGATAGGCAGGTTCAATGGGAAAATAAATGGTACAGGTGAACTAGGCAGAATAGACGGAATAGGTGAAGTAGGCGGAATAGGCAGAATGAATAGTCGTAATAAGAGCGCATAGGCAGATAAGTGAATAGGTAGATGGGCGAATAGGGCGTAATGTCTATCGATTGGGAGCGTCTCAGGATATTCAACGGAGGCTTAAAATTAGCCATTTCCACTATAATCGGTGCGGCTCGAGTTCCCTCAGCACACCGTGAGTTGCCATATTGTACAAGAACAATGAGCAAAGAGAAATATTGATGAACCAGCCTGGCTAAGCGCGCACACGCGTGTATCAGTCCTGTGCGTGTGCCGTTTCCCGTGTGCGTCCTACCAGGAAAGGGGGTTTTTGCTGGTGCAGGGGGAGAGGGATTTCTCCTGGTTCGTCTAAGGGTTGTGCGTACCTGGGTGTGGGAGGGAGGGAGGGAGGGAGAGGGGGGAGGGAGAGAGAGAGAGAGAGAGAGAGAGAGAGAGAGAGAGAGAGAGAGAGAGAGAGAAGCAGCCGTGTATGGGCACACGTGTGCATTTGTGTGCGCGAGAGTGAGTACGAGGTGGAAGGAGACTGGGTGAATAACGAAGAAGGGAGGAGGGAAAGGGTTATACGCTTAATATTTCAACATCGCGAAATTCTCTCCGTGAATGATTAACCAGCCCGAGTAGGTAACCAGTCCCCCGTGACAGTCCCCTCTTCCCACAGCCTACACCTTCCTATATGTATACGCACACACTATACGTTACAGAGGTTCTTCCTCTCTCTCTCTCTCTCTCCCCCCTCTCCCTCTCCCTCTCCCTCTCCCCCTCTCTCCCTCTCACACATTTTGTATAGCTTCTCTAGCAGCTCTGTCTATTCTGAAAATGTCCTGCAGGGGATGGGCGTGTTTCGAGTTCTCTCGGTAGGAATAGACTTGCCGGTGCCAAATTGAAATCCCCTTCCGGATAGGCGATCGGATCCAGGCTTCTCCCGACGCTCAGCAACCGCCTTCGCCGACGCGAATTCCATCCGTGGAGCCTTCGCTCCGCCATCTCGCGCCGAATCCTGGTACAGGATTGCGCGGGCTACTGTTATTCCTAGGGATCTATTTCGTTGGCGCTCGGAGCGCCTGGAGCGCGTGGAAACCGCGACGTCGCGCGTTTGTGCCGCGACGCACTCTTTCCGTAGCGTATTTTTTCATAACTAGCTCCTGCCTGTAAAAATACTGGCTGTAAACGTTGGAGTATTTAATCTTTATTAGGAAATTCACTGGGCGAGGCAGTACGAGCTGGTTCGTTGGGTCGAAATTTTTTCCCGTCGATGTCGAAGGGCGTCAGTATACTGTTTGCAGTTAAACAATATTACGTAGTAAAATTTATGACTCCCACCAAGCCCTCCCGCCCTTGGCAGGCACTCTCGCCTCTGTTCGCCTTTATACGGCAAAAAATATCAACGAATGTGCAATATGAAAAATGCGTTATGACCGCTGCCCTACGATCTCCGTCAGCCCTTCGCTTCCCTCTCGTCCCTCCGGTAATACACCCTGATATACTCACATTTTTTTTATAATACACTTTTGCTACCCTTGCCATTTTAACTTTTATACCATCTTGGCGCTCTCGCACGGTTTCACAATCTAAATTCTGCAATAAATTTAAAATTGTCGAAAAAAATCGCAACTTTTCAACGAAGCTCCGCGGGAGCGTTCTAAAACGGTTTACAATATATACCAATAAGGGATGAAAAAAAACGCAGTTCTTGAGTATCAGAAGCGGTAGGGTCCATAAAGCGCGAGCAATATTCTTTCATCAGTCGTGCGAGGCGAATGATATCGGGTAAGGTTGGCTAAGGTTGGCTGAGGTCAGATACTCACTCACCTACTCATTCGTCGTTGGCAATCACATGGTTTACCGCACAGTGCGCCATTACTTTCTTTACACATCTAATATCTTCGTTTAGCGTTATGAAAAAAAAACTCACACCCTCGTAGGCCGTGGATGTTGCGCTATGGCATTGAAGTTTCTGGAAATATAAAATGAAGAAAAATGGAAGGTGAGAAGAAAGCACGAGAGTCCGTATCGTCTCCTGCTATTTTTTTTTACAACAATAGCAGCGACATATTGTCAAAAAAATATTTTTTTCTTGAAGAGCCAGCAGCGTGCTCTTTCTTCAACTATTTACAGTAAGGGATGATTTTTGGCAATTGTAATTCGGTATACAAAGTCCACTAGTGTCTTACAAACAGTACAGGCATAAAGGCCTATAGGCAGCAGAGAGGCAGACAGCAAGGAAGTTGGCGCAAATGAAATTGACGCCGTAGTTGATATTTAAACAAGAAACCGTGCGACCTGCAAGTATAAAGACTATGTAATGGGAGCCACGTCCATAAACTATGGAAAGGAGGGAGAGAGAGGGGGGAGGGGGGAGAGAGAGAGAGAGACAGCGTATAGGTTTGCACGCTCGCGTCAGGCTCGGCTCGATTCGGTCTATCACGTCCATACGTATCTGAGTTTCGGCTACTAGTTGTTTCGAAGTTGGCGTCGAGTTGGTTAACGTCCGACGTCACTCCGCCGTCAGGACAGGGAAAGCTCCAAAGTTGTATCTTCTTGCGACGAGAGTGGAAGTGAGAGGAAGAAGGGTGAGTAGAGCGAAGGATAGAAGAGAAAGAGAAAGAGAAAGATGTTCCGGCGTGTCCACGTAGTGACTCGCTGTTAACGAATTAGAGGGTAATAGCCGTTAGGGGAGTACGGCCGACTCGGATGGTCACTCTCCTCTTTGTAGCCTAAATTTCATTAGTGGCTCCATCTTCTCTAGCTGGGACACGTAACCTCGTTATCGAGAAGGATACCCAGTGAAATAGCAAAGCCGAGTTTCTCGGGTCATCCGCGTCCGTAAGTGACCAGCTGACCAGCTCATACGTTATTTCCACGGGCGTGCGGCCTTATTATTGCATTCCCCTTTTCCTTATCCTTCTTTCGCCTCCTCCCATCCCCCTTCTGCCTCCCTTAACGTAAATAAGTAGTCCGTAACGTTGCTGCATACTGTGCGAGCTGTGACCAAGCGATGGCGGAACCAGGCGACGAGGTGCAGGCAGAAAGAGAGAGAGAGAGAGAGAGAGAGAGAGAGAGGGGGGGGGGGGAGAGTTCAAAGCTGAGGTTGCTCGCAGTTCGGTCCTAGGCGCAGCGTCATTAGGATCTTTGGCTCTTGTCTGGGATGGACAGGCGTAACGCGATCAGCTGCGAATTCTGAGCGGATGTTATGATATTAACAGACATCTTGGAGAAACGATATAAAGCGATTAACGGCTCGTTCGCAAGGAGCGGCCTGTTCGCGCTTCTCTCGGAAATAAATAGGGCATTAATCGTCCAGCTGCATCCTCTCTTTGATCTTCCTGCGAGTTCTATATTTCGCTCTAATCCGTTCTTCGTTTCTATGTGTCTTTTGAAGATTCGAAGGAACCGGCGGCCCCCGGAAAGAAGCTTAGAAAGACTGGCGGACGATGTGATAACGATTCGGCTGGAGCCTGTAGCCGGTTCGCTTCTTAATCGTCCTTCCTCGTTATCACTGATACGAGGAGGAAGGTCCAAAGGATGCGAGTCGACGATGAAAAATGTAGGAATCGATGGTGATTCCGGTGGGGCTGGTAACTGGAGAACGCGTCGGGGCGGTTGGGGGCGGTGTTCGCGGGGCGGGGCCTCTCTTGTCAGGGGTACAGGAGGAAATGGCACGGACTGGGGCAGCATGCGAGATCCTCGGAAGGTGGCACTGAGCGTAGTGGGGGCACGCGCCTACAGTCGTTCGGGCAGGCTGGCTGGCTGGCTGGTGGCTGGCTGGTGGCTGGCTGGCTGGCTGGCTAGCGGCTGCCAGCGGTAAGCGCAGGGCCACCCGCGTCACGATGCTAGGCGAGCGAGTGAGCGAACAAGCAGGCGAAGAAACGGGGAACCAAGGAAGCGAGCGATATCGGCGCAGCGTGGCGGCGTTGCGGCTTGGCGGCGTGGCGCGCGCGGCGTCAGCGTCAACGTCAGCGTCGGCGTCGCTAGCGGCGCCGGATAACCGCGAGCGCTGCTTCGGTCTCTCAGTCGCGACGCGCTCGTCACGCGGTGCAGATCGTTGTACGTCGCTCTGGCGCGCGGTCCTACCTTACGTTACGTTTCCATTGAGCTTTCGCGCGAGCGCGGGGTGCGCGTGGTGTCTCATTCTTAGGAGATCTTGTACTTTATTGGGGGGGAGGTTTGAGTGAAGCCTGCTCTCCTGTCGAACCTTTGATCTTTATCGGAGTACGAGGATACCGATACTCGAGAAAAGATACTTTTCAGGTATCGCTTGACTGGAGCGCTTTCGACGGTTCGGGATTTCGCGCTGGATCGCGTTTCGCGCGAAGAACAATAAAATCGCGATCGGTACAGCCTGTCGTGCGCGATCTATGCGAATAAAGTATTTTTAGAGCTCTCGGCTGGGTGATCGGCAAGATCGGTTGTATTCAGGGTGCGAAGGATGATAATGGAGAGAAGGCAGCAGGAGGCAGGAAACCTCTTTACTTATCTGGGACATTGAACCTCGTTCGGGCTGCTCTCGTGTTTACTTGCGTGCGCGATAGAGAGAACTCTCAGTGACAGAGGATGTTAACCAGCACTGTGACTAAGTTGATCATTATTGACTGAAGACAGGGTGTTGTTTTTAGTAATGGCGATCGGCAATCTTGACGATCCGAGAGATTGACGCATACCAAAAGTTCAGAGTTATATTGGGTTCGGAGTTATATCTCGAAGGGGAGAAGGAGGAGCGTGCTCGTCATCGGTCCTCGTGGATTTGTGTTCCAGATGGTCGCGACGCTCTGGTGACCTAGTGGACACTTTGCTAGTGAGCAGCGAAACGTACACAAACGAGGATAGACGTCAGGTAGATCGAGTGGAGGCTGCAACTGCATCTGGAGCAAGCCGACACGTGCAAAGAGGAGCGAGTGACAAGAGGTCCTGCTGGTGGTAACCAGGAACCACGAGGAGGAGGATCGAGCGATCTAGGAAAGATCTCAGGGCGACCATCTCGCGGGAATAAGGATGACGCAACAGAGTGGTGCTGGGTCGCCCCAGCAATTTTGTCTGCGCTGGAACAATTATCAGACCAACCTGACCAACGTGTTCGACCAGCTACTCCAGAGCGAGAGCTTCGTTGACGTGACCCTCGCCTGCGACGGTCACTCGGTCAAAGCCCACAAGATGGTCCTCTCGGCGTGCAGCCCCTACTTCCAGGCACTCTTCTTCGAGAATCCCTGCCAGCACCCCATTGTCATAATGAAGGACATCAAGTGGCCGGAACTTAAGGCTGCCGTCGAGTTCATGTACAAGGGGGAGATAAACGTCTCCCAGGAACAGATTGGACCACTTCTCAAGGTCGCCGAGAGCCTGAAGATCCGCGGCCTGGCCGACGTCAACAACGAGCAGGAGTTGACGTCGAGGCCGAGTCTGGATGACGGTTCCGGTGGAAGCGGCGCTTCAGGTGGACTTTCTCGAAAGAAGCGACGTCGAATTTCCGGAGAACGATCGCCAACCGGAAATAGTCCGGATCGTACCTTACCCGGTGAAGATCAAGATCTAGGGAGCATGGGACCAGAGGCCCACGGTTTGGGACCATCCTCGACACCACGTTCCCTTGGGTCACCCAGCACGCCTAGCATCTCTGTCACACCACAGATCAATCTCCAGGACCTTCCGGTCTCGCTATCCCTGCCACCACCATCACTCCCAACGTCGACCAATCAGAGTTCGCACCCCGTTGCTCACCACGTGCCCGCCCACGTGACTTCCGCTTCGCACGCGTCCATCAATCCTCTCGGCCCTCACGGGCCGTCACAGCTGCCCGTCCAGCAGCAACAGCACCAACAGCACCAACAACAACAACAACAACAACAACAGCAGCAGCAGCAACAGCAACAGCAACAGCAGCAGCAACAGCAACAGCAACAGCAACAGCAACATCTTCAACAATCATCTGTGAACCCGACAGCACCCGGAGATGACCTGGAGATCAAACCTGGCATCGCCGAGATGATTCGCGAGGAGGAAAGGGTAAGTCCATTCATCGTATTAATGTTTCCAATACTCAATTCAATTACAATTTCCTGTAACCAAAAGTCAGCAGAATAGTTATCGAAATACTATTGACAGAGCTGTGCAGAATTTTCAGCTGGTTAATGATCTTTGAATGACATCTGATGTCTCCTGTGATTTCAAAATATTTCATCAGGTGCTCGTGCGAAATTTTAAATTTCATATTCTCATATTTCTCGTGAAAAGTGCAGATGGCTCAAGGGATCAAAAGATCATCGACAATTATCAACGGTCGACGATCGATGATCGATGATTAGATCGAGGGTTATATTATAATGAATTGGGATAATAGAAAGAAGAGCCGGCATTACGTATCGCAATTTTATTATATGTATATATATATATATATATATTTGTCGTTAGATGACGCAACGCGATACATAATAGCAATAGTTACATTCCGTAGAATTCCATTACGCTAACGCACTGCCGTTTCCATTCTCTATCTACGAATCGGCGAATCGGAAATCGCTCCCACTCGCAAAGACGCTCGCTATCTTTGTCGCTACTAAGACGTACGTTCATCTACCAGCCACACAATGACACTTCCAGTAATTACAATAATTAATATAAAACTTATTCCAAGTAATCGAGTTATTGATTTTTTTTTTTCTTTTTCTTGTCATTTATTTACCTTTTCTTATTACATCCCACAGATTTCATTGTTATGATTACGATTTCAATTCTAATTTCGAGAATGTAATAACGATTTGAAGAAATTGAAAAAGTTGAAGTATTTACGTTAATCGCATTATCGGGGCGAATCTCGCGGCCGTGTGGATGGATGCTGCATGGATATTGAGACGATTAAGGCTGCCTTATCATCTCTCTTTGCTCCTTTGTGATAGGCAGCCCTTCGTACGTATTCTGTGTCGATTTTCAAAACTCCCAACGCCGCGTACATACGTAGGGCTTCCTGGATGCAGGTTGGGCTGGATTTTCCGTAAATGAGAGAAAATATTGAAGAGGTAGAGGGGTTGGGAGGGCGCAGGAGAACAATCGTGATCCACCGGGAAGTCAATGTACGTAGGGGTTGCATCGAAGAGGGTTGCGAATGGGAGAAAAAGGGAACCTTACGGGAGAAGTGCCGAGGTTGTCTGCTGGCGAGTGGAGGGTGGACTGTGGGACACGGAGAAGGGTGGGAAGGTGGAGGATATCGAAAAAAAAATTTAATCTTCCCTCGCATTATCCTTTTTGGCAATAACGATTTTACTAGAATCGCGCTTTGCCCGTTTCCCTCCTTTTTACCTAAAACAGGACGAAACCGCGTAACCCGGAGGTGTCCCCTCTCTCTCTTTCCATCCTTCCAGGTATACGTGGCAGAGGGTAGGAGTATCGCAGTAGGCGGAGGCGACGAGAAGAATATAAAAAAAGAAAGAGAGGAAAACAGTAAACCGTGAATTGTAGTAACCGAGCGCCATTCATCCTGATACACCAGATGTGACTACATATTTCCTTCGTTCCGTTTAAATTAGTGTTTTTGCCGAGCGGCCTTGATTGTGTTTTCGCACGTCACATCGAAACGCGGAGCTGCCCGGCTGCGTTGTCGTCTGAGAGCGCGCGTTAGACACGTGCACTTGCATCCAGAATGCATTCACGCATCCACGTACGATGAACTCTGCTAGTCGCAGGTCCTGTAAGTCCTGCAGGACCTTCACGGGGAGTCTGATCGGTTGCCAGGATGGTTAGAGGGAGCGGGTGACGGGGGCTGACACGGTGCTCAAGGGATGGTCCAGGTCTGGGGGTGGTCCAGGCTTCATGCACACTCGATGCATATATGCATGTTCACGTAGACATGTAGATGCATCGTATTGATTCTACGTTGATCAACGTAACGTGGATACGTAAGCGATATATCAGAAGCATCATTTCGACGGGACGTTGTATAGTGCCGGCAGTAGCAACACCGAGCAACACGGGGCAACACCGCTGGGCTATTCGACGTTTCCACCCCGACCCACCGACAGCAGCAACAGCAGCAACTGAAGCTGCAGCAGCGCCGAGGCGATACAGGAAAATTGAAAAGTTTGATGTATTAAAATGTGCTTTTCTATTCTTTTTCCTCGGGCGCCATCGGCAAGGTATGCACCCTGGCTGAGTGATCGCTAGTGGATATGAGTGGGTATGAGGATGGGGGGGGGGGGGGAGGGGGAATTGATACTGGAATTTGTGATTCTTGTCTACATATTTTTTTTTAATCTCACGAAACAGTTTCGAATTTTAGGATCGATCTGACACAGGGGCGCATAATGTGCTCTTGTTCTCTGGTGGCTCGTACACGTCTATTATGTGGGGAGCCGGTGGGTCCCCCTATATCGCATGGGCCTCCTGAGGCCCCTTTCAGTCGCGAGTTGATTTTAATAACGGACGGCTTAGCGTGCGTAATGCCATGTATTTTAAATATTTCGAAAATTGCTTTCCTAGGAAACTCCGCATAATAGCAATACTTGGAATATAATCCTGGGGTAACCACGCTCTTCTCAGGACCACATAGGCACTCGACCACTTATCGTGCCCACCTTTTCCTTCTCTCTCTCTCTCTCTTTCTCTCTTTCTCACTGACCCTTCTAATTCCCTCCCATCCACCCACTACTCTTTACACATCATAGAGGTCCTTTTTGTTCGCCTTCCCCTATTACAGGGTTTTTCGTTTTCTCTTTCCTACCCTAGTTTCCCCTCCTCCCCGGTTACCCCCCCCCCCCCTCCACTATCACCTCGCCACAGTATACAATATTTGTAAGTGTACATAATATCGTACTAAGCCTACGCGAACCTACAGATATAGTCACACACGTAGACGCATAGTCGTACGACGAGTCATGTTATTGGGCATGAGTGTACTTCGCGCTTCCATTATTTAGCCTCGCAGTTACACACGTATCAACGATATATTGTTTTCCGTGAAGTAGGGTGAGTCATCTTTTTGAAAAAAAAATCTTGACATGTTCCATTTTTAGAGTCAGAAAGACGAAGGGGAATTTCCCTCCTCCCCTCCCCTCTATACGTTGAACCAGGAAGAGTCTATCATGCTTTAGCCATTGGAATCGATAGTCCGGAAGTTTCCACCCCCTTCGTCCCTTAGCCTCCAGCCGCTATTCCACGTTCCGGCAAGGAAACGTTGAACGAGTTCCGGGACAACCCTTTCGCGTGACGCACCAATAAATGATGCATCGAAACTCTTAAAACATTGAGTAAACGAACGTCGCATAGGGTCAGGGGGATTTCTGTCGTGTCTTCTCTGCCCTCGACTTTCCTGACAGTGGAAATCCACCCCCCCCTTCCCTCCCAACCTGGCAGGTAAGTTACGAGAGGCAGTTTTAGAATTTTCCATTTTCGAAATGACACAGCATCCCACGCAGGATCCTCTCGCTCTTAATTTCTCTCTGATCAACACGCACGCGGTTTCTCGCGCGTGTGTCTGTGCTCGCGCGGTAAATCAGAAATTATCTTGTCGCGCGCAGCATCCCGGCCGAATCTGCCTCCCATGCCTTTTCCCATCGAAATTCGCATAAATACGAAAGCCGCGCGGCTCTCACGGCTCTCACGTGCTGCAATTCAGAACGAGAGGTGGAGGAGGCGGCGCTGGACGATCCGTTGGACGATGCGATGCCTCTCGGCGTCGCGACGCTTCGGGACGCGACACCGACGCCCGCACATCATACGCATGTAGCACTACGGGGGACACCTATGACACCAGAGAGAAACTTGATGGACGGATGACCGGGCTATTCTGCAGATTGCTTCGCTTTCCAAATCTGCCATCCAAAAAGGAGATTTATATTGCATCTGCTATGTGAGCGCATTTATCTCTCTCTCTCTCTCTCTCTCTGTCTCTCTCTCTTTCTCTCTCTCTCTCTCTCTCTCTCTCGCTCTCGCTCTCGCTCTCGCTCTCGCTCTCTCTCATTGCCACTGTCTGGCGGACAGATCAGTTGAGCTTCCCATGACTTTTTTCGTTACCTTGCTTTATTTTTAACGGAGCGTAAAAGGGGGGTAAGACAAATATATATACGTATGAAGCCTTTTTGATATTTTATAGGAGCATTCGATGAAAAAGCAGTATGGATAATTTCCTCTACCAAGCAAGTACTTGGATGGATGCGTATTGCGATGGGGATGCGGATTGTGCACCGTGCAGCCAGTGGATATACCCTGTACGGGAAAGGGAGTAAAACAGTGGTGGGTCGTGAAGGGTTTGGATCGAGGGAGGCTGGAGGGCGTGAGGATAAATTAGATTTGTTGACTGTCATAAAAAACGGCTGGATGAAAGTCGAACATACCGAACGGACCGATAGAAATGAAATTGTAGGATATTCGATTACGCGTCCCTGCCCCCTCCTTTCCCTCTTTTCCCCTTGACTCCTGCGCGATCTCATCATTGCCATTCTCCCTTTCAAATTCCCAAATCCTACACTCGCTGGCTATGCCCCGATCCTTGCTGCTTGATCCGCAACCACCTACCGACCAGATGGCGGTTGCTTGATGGGCATCCGATAGGGTGAATTAACCAAAATTCCCAAGCGATTGGGGACTGGGGGGGGGGGGGGTCGTAGCATACCAGCTCTCTTACAGAGTTTTTTTTGCATTTTCAACACAATTTATATGAATTAAAAATTTGTGCAAAATCCGCACAGTGAGCGGTTCGCGTGGATCTAGGAATATGAAGCGGAAGTGCATAGTGGAGTCTGGGGGGCGGGAGGGGGGTAAGGGCCCGGATAAAGTCGAACGAGACAATATAATAATATTACATGTGGTATATGAGTGGAAATAGGAGAAAGGCGGCCCATTGTCTGGACTACAAATTAATCTGACGATCGATACAAACGATGTCTTGCAACGGCCTTGTATTATATATACACACGGGATATATACACTGTGACTCGAAGAAAAATAAATCTCGTCGGTACATTTAGTACACAGTACGGAATGGTATGGAAGGGCCGAGAATCTAGCTTGGTCATGTACGTCGTGCGTGATGTGGAAGCGCGACTTGTAGCTTATTTCGTGACTATCTAGAGGGTGTCTCGTGAGTACGAGAACAAAGGACATCATTAGCCACGCAATTTCGGGCCGTAAATCGCCGAACAAGTCCTGGCTGATTTGAGGCTACTCCCATACGTCTGTTCCGCGTGATGAATGATTAAGACACAGGTACAGATCGCGCGGATATTTCGAGTGATATCTTTGCATATGATAACATTTCGAAGCATGCAACAATTTTTTAATAAAAAATTCCTAGTGTAAAAGTTTTGGCGGAGATTACCGGTATGACGTCCGAGTAAAGTCTGTCAATGTTGAAATAACGCAAATTCATAGGATTCTGGGTTAGAGCGTGACACCCATCCCTCGCCTACTGAGAATTATTAAGCGATTGATAAAGATTGTATCCTGATCGATATTTCATCATTTTCGAGGATAAATTTTTCTTCTTTCGCTTCGAGCTCGGCTGGCTAATGCGATAAAATATTCACATGTAAAATAAAATGTAAAAAGGAGGTTGCGGGAGGGCAGGGGAGTGAGTTGGCCCCGTTCGACGGTGAGGAAGGGCGAAGTGGGTGAAATTGCGTTAACCAAGATTGCTGATGATAAAATGAAAATAATGCGGAATGACGTGCGGGAGCGTAGAGGGTTGCAAGGGGGGTAGAGAGGGTGGGCAGAGGAAAGAAAGTGACGAAAAACAGATAAGAATAAGGTGGCAGGAGGGGAAGTGTGGGAGGCTCTTCGGGCGTCGGGTGGTTGCTCGAGGGTGCAAGTAAGGAGCCAAAGGGGTTGAGAGGTGGACCGAGAGAGGCGCCAGGAGTCGTCGGTAATTGCATTAAAAGTTCCTCCATGGAAAAACAGCCCTTCGAACGTGTTTGCACTCCGCGAGTCGTGAGCCAGAAGGGAGCCCCCCTCCCCCCCCCCCCCCCGGTCGTGCCCGCCATGTATAGGTACGTGCTCCGAGGACCGGCGATCGATTCTTCCCTGTTAACTCCGTGGCTCAACCCCTTCGCTTGGATCCCCCAAATAAAAGGACATTTACGATCATCCCGGTACGATCGTTTTCTCTGCGATGCAAAGGACCATCCACAGGTGCGAAAGTAACGAGGGCAGCGGCTGCGGTCACGTTAACCGACCTCGACTCGTCGACGGGATTAATGTATTCGATATAGGCGCGAAATACCGTGTTGGTAATTGCCGTGCGACGAGGCGTCGTGACGCCCTTATACTGCGTAACGCGTAACGCTTTGCTCGTCTCCAGACACTTTCTCCGCGGGCATCCTCCTGAGGATCGTCATTCGCTTATCTTAATCTCTGCAGAATCTGTGGCTCGATTAGAATAGCGAAACGCGCTCGCGGGACGCAGTCGATGCGTTCGGCGAGGGCGTCGGTGAGCGTCGCGCTCTCGGCCAATTGGGAAAAGGCGATAAAAATAGAAAGTTTGGAATAGGGGTGGTTCCATAATCCTGCGCCGTCGAGTGTCGAGGGTGGGTTAAATGCGCGGGCGACAGACCACCACGTGAATTCCGATCCCCACTCTCGATGCACCTGCACCACGTGCACCGCACGTGTAACACGTGACACGGTTTTACCCAAACTGCCCGAATTCCCTGGCGCACCTTCGGCACACGTGGTCCGTTATCAAGGAGCCGATTACCGTCAAGTGACGTCGTCACGGCAACGACTACTTATCATGGCTCGCGACCAGTCCTTCGTACCGAAGAATAGACGTCGCCGTGCAGGCTGCTCTGAATGTCATCGGAACTCGGCCCGAGTCCACGCTGGAAGAGTCAGAGGAACTGTCAGTTGTCACTGTCAACCTGACAACCGACAAACAATCGATCGACTTTGGAAACGTAACGTCTCGATCGACGTTACGCTGGTTGGACAGGCTGGCTTTGTTCGATGTGACAAACTCTGCCCTGTGGCAGCGAACAACCTGTGACGGATCTTTGCGCGGACGTGACAACGATGCGTTCTCAAATTTTCATGAGCTTCTCTTACGCGTCCCGTAGGACACGCTGGTATGGGTGCTCTTAAGAGGATCGTAAAAATAGAAAAATGAAAGAGTCCTGAGAAACGTCTCGCGCTCCGATTCCAAGAGAGGCGGCGGGTGGCTGCGCACGTGCATCTCGAGCCCTGTACTCGTAGCATCGGTCCTTAGAAAGTGAGACAAGCGAGAAAAGTGAGAAAAGCGAAGTCTCTGAAGTGAGACGAAGGGCTGTTGGATGCTGAGAGGGAGGGAGAGGGAGGTTTTAAGTTGACTTTGCATTATTTAACTGTCGTCCTAGCACGCTAACACGTGTTTCTTTTGAAGTCTCGGCTCGTTCAAATATTCAGGCTGACGTCACCGCCGTCACATTTCCCACTCGCGGAAACCCTGAAGAGCTTGCGAGGAGGAGGAACTGAACTGGTCTTCGGTCTCTTCTTCTTCTTCCTCTTCCTCCTTCTCCTCCTTTTCTTTTACATTCTCGTAGGCTTATAGGTGCTTTCACCTGAGATAACCTATAGCACTGGCACGGCGTGTCCATTGAGCAACTGGGATCAGAGAAGATAGAGTGGTTTCGATAATGCTGAATGATTGAGAATTTTTATATTCTCGTTAGGAATGGAAGCCGTTTACCCCCCCCCCCCCCCCCGCCCTCCTAGATGAGCTACGTCTTCTGCTGCATATCTTCGAGATACTCGTGACTTGCGTCACCCAGTGGACTCGGCGCGTTGCGCGCGCGACTCCGGGGTTTTTATTATTTAACACTTAGGCCTCAAACGAACGCGTGAATAGGGCATTCAGCGGTGCTTTCTATGGGGGGGCCGTTAAATTATTCTATAGATATCGTTGACTCGCGACTGGGCCTTGCGAAACCGACCTTACAACTACGGCCTATGTGTTAAACGGTCAAAGAGAAGGAGAAGAAGAAAAAAGCAACAACAAAAAATGTGAGAAACACGAAAGATATTGAGAGAGGAAACCCGTAGAATAGAATGTAGTGCCGATAACAGAGGAATGATAAGGACAGGAAGAGAGAGAAAGAAACAATTAACGGTGCTTCGACGGTAAATCCCGCGTGCGCGTCAGGGAACAAAGTTATGCAACTGTATCCAGCCTTATTATCGCCCCCCCCCCCCCTTCCGCGCCAGACCCACCAACCAGATCTCATCCGTTTTAGCAATTGCCGTAATCACCGTTCCGAGTGCTAAACTGTTTCCTCGTTTCTCGTGAGGCGCGAGGTGAAAATCGCGGCCGACACGACTGGAGGGTCGCGAGGACGGTAGCGAGGGGAGGGGGGTGGTTAGGGCTGATATTTAAAAGTGGACAAGGAAGCGGCGAATGGATGCGCCTTGACAATGGATCGCGTGTCTCGTCTCGCGTTTCTGGTCCATCCTGCAGCCTCTTTCTCTTCTCTCGCCCATCCCATCCACTTGCTGCACGCACTTGTCTTTCCCCTCCCCGCCTCTCTATCCCTCTCTTCCTTCTTAGAGAGTGAGAGAGGGCGAGAGGCAAGATGGCAGAGTGGGACTCTCGAGAAGCGCCTGTCCCCCTAAAGAATGCAGAGACGTATTCATTTGCTTAGCCTGTCACAAACGCGCCGACTTGCATGCAGCCTTCGCACTCCCCTCCCTCCCTTCCTCCTCTCTTCCCCCTTCGCTCTCATCCTCTTTCTCATTGTCCACACTTCGTACTTACTACCTGGAGACAGAGTCGACTTTGTATCGGCAGTGCAGCAGCACGTACTCTCTCCCAAGATCAGAAGCATGTGCAATACGCGACACGCTTTACTTTCTCTCGAGTGAAGACGTAAACGCGGATGAAAACTCTTGGCATCCGCAGTGATCGTAGGAGTGAATGCGCCTGGATTCGTCTGGATTCGTTTGGTTTCGCCTGGTCTCGCGTGGATTCGCGTGCCGCTCAGGGAAGGTTTCCTAAGATTTTTAAAGACGTGTTTCTTCCTCTCGTCGTTTATACACGTGATATACATGTATATGTTACATATGGGTAGAGCCGCCGGTCACGTGGCAGTATCCCTCTTCTCGGACGAAAATTGGAGCGAGCATGATTTAGAGGCTCGCGATTACGGTCTGCGCAATTAAAAAGGAAAATATCCATCGGACATTGTGATGGATTGGTAAAATAAGCAAATTTTAATATATGATATGTCAGCCGCGCTTGGTTATGTATAATGGGATCGGGAACGACAGCAGAAACACGCACGACGGGGGCCTTCGCGATTGCGTTAGAACGCACAGCAAGCACTTACGCTACGCTATATAGAGGGTGTCTCACCAATCGATAATCGCCTAATCAATCCTCTACAATTATCGAGTGTTGTACCGATTGACCATTATTGCGCGAGTCTTATCGAGCCGCGGAGGCTCAGAAGAACAATATCGAAATGGGTCTGTCAGTTTTGGAGAAGGCGACTGGGCGGAAATTCAACATGTCCGACGTGTTGTTCAATTCTTTCCAGTACTGCCAACTGCTAATAGAATTTTACGCCGGATTAGCCGAGACTCGCCTCTGCGCCGGTAGAGCGGTTATTTTTTTTATTTCTGATACGACGCACCTTCTCTCTCTATATGAATATCAGTAAGATTTATCTAGATTATAGATTCTTCAAGTAATCGATGTGTCGCGGTGCGATTCGGTTGTGGTTGGACGCACGAATAAAGAATTGCTGATTCACAATTTATAATACAGTCGATTCTCGTTGATTAAGAAATATCCTGACACTGCAGCACGGCTCGGTAATGTGGCGATTGGACAATTGGGTTCACCCGTTATATGAGAATGAACTGGGTATAAGTACGTGCATTTTTTCAATTCCTTTCTGTCTTCCTTGTGTCTAGTATCTGGCGATAGGTCAAGTATCACCGACTTGACAAATATTTTCTCAGTTGGATTGGAGACAGACGTAAAGTAACTTCCGGTTAGGAAGTGGAAGTACCGAGGAAGAGAGCAGAGACTGTCGGGTGACGGGAAAAGTCTTTGTACTTTCTTAAAACGGCGCTAAGCTCAGCCGTGTCCTCTTTAAATATTAATAAGTAATTATCCAGTGCTCATTAATAACCCGACTCTCGGGAGGAAACTTCCGCGATGCCGCGACGCCCGTCGCGTCGCGAAATCCTCGTAACATACGCTCCGTCGCGTCCTTCGCACGCTCTCTCTCTCTCTCCCCCTCCCTCCTACCGCGAAAACTTCCTGAATTATAGGAAACACCCGGTATACTAATAAAGCCTGGATATATTCCCTACCTTCCCTTTCTCCTCGTCCCCTTCCTCCCCCTTGCACCAGGGGTGCACCAAACCCACAGCTCAGGATGCACCTGCAGTCGGTGGTCGCAGGCTGCATCACCCTTGAGCGACGTAGCGCCCCTTTCGAATTTTGACTATTGCCGCTACATGTACAGGGTGTTTTTAATTATCCAGGCGAATTAGTCGAGCGTGTGTCGCCCGAATATTGTAATAGGTACTCACGCACCAGAGGACCGAAGCGCACTCTGTGGTCGATGGAAAATTGGGAATTGAAAAACACCGGTGCTGTTTGTTTATTCTATCACGTGGGACCGTGACGCTGTACCAGAATTTTTTTTCGTTTTCCCCAAATGCACTTGGCATCCATTTGCTTGCGGAGAGCAGTTCGCTGTCCCCGACGCACACGGACGTAGGGGTATGCATTTTCTTTTTTTTTTTCCACGAGACACCCGTTAGATCGAATCCCAACCGGAGTGCACCGCGGTACAGCTGCTCTCGCGATGCAACTAGTGCAAGATTGTGACTTATTAAATAGGTTAAAGTTGCAAATGCGATAACGATAGTAATTAGAATCGGACGTGGAGCGAGCATCTGCCTATCGTTACGTGGACGGCGCCGCGACGTCGGGGTCCCGCTCGACCCCAGTCGACGATCCATGTCATCGCAATCCGCCAATCTTTTCTCCCAGCATTTTGCAATGTCATAATATACATGTATCTAATACAATATACTCTCAACCTGACCAACTAGATCTTCGAACAGCAGATATTCCAGATCGTAAGTACAGGCATCCGTCGCGACGCCTTCGGGCTCCTTCATCGCATTCGAATATCCGAGAGGTTAGAGCGGAAGCGTCGCGGGTTGTGCGCGACCATTCACGCCGTGTTTGCGCGTGAAGTCCGTTGAGAATCGACCGACGCGTCCGCACCCTCATCGGGCTGCAAGAGGCAGAGGTAGGTTGGCATTCCTTGCGGCTGATATTTCTCGGTTTAGCTGGACTCTTCACGAAGTAAACGCACTTCCTATCATTAGCCAGGACGAGGAAGCCCCTCGCCGTCGTCGTCGTCGTCCAGAGGACGAGGAGGTCCTCGGGGCAGACGCGATTCCTTCCAACCGAGCGATAAATCCAGCATCCACCTTGCGGTTCAGTACCCGTAGCATCTCGCTTTCTTCCACGACCTCCGACCTCTCTCCCCTTCACCCCCTTGACCTCCAGCACCTCCTCCGCGCCCTCTTCCTTCGCTCGGTCCGGACAGCACGCGGTAATATCTGCAGGATGGTCCCATCAGGCCAAGTTATGATTCTCTAATTGAAACGGTCCATTCAGTCGTTGCATGCGGAATAGCATGCAGAATAGAGCCCACATCCTAGAGCCGTGGCAGCCTCGTTCTAATGGCAAATTGCATCAATATTATATGCAGATTTGGTGCGATGCACTCATGCACTTATGCACTCGTGCACTCATGCACGCGTCCACGTGGAATCGCACGGAGTCTCTGTGCCCGAGCTGCCGCGCCCCGTTACGCTTCCCCAATCCCGTTCTTTCCAGAAAAAGTCTCCGACGGCTTCGAGTGCTAATGAACGAGCCTTTATTATTCCCTCTTTGATTCCTTTTTTCGATATTCATTCTCCTGCTCGACCCCCTTCCTCTTTCTATCTTTCTACGTTTCCTCCTCTCTTTCTCAATTTAGACACTTTTTCTCTTGAAACTTTAACACCATCGTAATTATTTGACATGATTGATCGCGGCAGAGGGCAGGAAGGGGAGTCGTGCGCCTCTCGACGTAGGAGGAGCAGCAGAGGGCTGTTGCGTAATGCGAACGCGCGATCACACAGAGGCACAGAAACACAGAAACATGGAGAGACGCCACAGACACGTTCCGATATAAAGTTGTGCAAAACATATAACGTATTCAGCGTAAGCGCTAAGCAGTGTTAAGTGGGTCGAATTTACTCTCTGACTTATTTCTACTTTATATTCTGACTCGCGTGTGCCGCTTTTATTCACGCTTACCCGCCGTATTCCGTATATCTTAACTGTTTCCTGCATCGACTTATCATTCGCGCGTCTTCTGATATTCGCTGGGCATCCTTGTCAACGCCAGTACGCTGCCGTTGACGCTCGACGCTCGACGCTAGAATTGACAAATGATCTCGCGGTAGGATGTGGCCTATTGGCTCAAATCCGACTTGTATTATTCGCATGGCTAGGAAGTTCCTAATGTAATTTCTTCCGCCGAGTGACGTCCACTGACGTCACACCTTTCTGCGGCGTCCTTGTCTTACGGTCGAATTTTGCGAGGCGCGATACGAAGAACCCGTGTCGACCTTATCGAGGCAATTTCAGCCGGTTCAGAAACGGTTAAAATATCGCGAAAACGAGAAAAGTTTTTCGCGCCTATTCGCCGGTCGCGAAGTAACGAAGTTTGCGCGGCAGACAATGAGATTTTGCGTTATAAAAATTAAGGAGACATTTGCGAGTTGACGCTGCCAAGGTGAAAGCTATAGCGCTACCATCGCCATATTGCGTCTTTGCTCGTTAGATTGAATCAGGCGAAACGTCGGATTCTCTCGTGCCGGCCGAATTTATTTCTAAGATCTTGTTGCCCGCATGTATTTTTGTTGCTGCGAGGGAGATTTTTTTTTCTTTTCAGAATCTGGAAAAGAAAGACGAAAAAGATTTAATGCAATTTGTTGGAGTTTTCATAAAATCGGTGGTCCTTCTCGAGAGGGACTGCATTCAATTTACATATTTCTTTGGGAAAAGTGGAAAATGTCCCGCAGCGGTAAAAATAATTTTATCGCGAGATAGTTATGATTACTTCTGGTTCTTCGTTCCTTTTATTCTCTTCTATCCCCCCCCCCCCCCCCCAGGTGCGCTCGAGCTCCATGCGCCGATGTGCTTCTCTAGTAACGTTCCCCCTTCCCCCTTCCCCTCTATTCTCCTCTATCGCTCCGTTCCCACTCTCTCTCTCTCTGTCGCTCGCGCGCCCGCGCGCGCGCACACACACTGTCATTCTCATCTACCTTCGCTACGTCTCGTCATATAATTAGTTTTTTCATAAATTAAGAGCTATTAACGGATAATTATCTGTCATGCGTGTGTATTTTTCCATGCCTCTTACGAAGTGTTTGCAAGGGGGAGGAGAGAGAGATATTCGAATTTGTCATCCGATAGAGACGGTACCTTTAGTTTCTTTGTGTCTTTGTTTGGTGGGGAAGAAAAAAAAAGAAAGAACCAGGTAGAATATAAGAGAATATAGGACGGTGCCGGAGTAAATCGGCTTCCAAGGATTTAGGTACACCTCGAGAGACTCGAGCATGAAGGAGCAAAGAAAGAAAGGGAAATAAGTGAAAGAAGGAGAATAGAGGAGAGAAGACGGCGAGATGGCGATCGCGCCGGCTCCGACTTGGCCGCGACTGCCTCGTGTTCAGCCTCATAACAAATGCACCATTCTTTCTGCTCTCTCTTCCAGCCCTTGCGTAATAGCGGAAATCGACAATCAACAGCGGCGGAGCAATTAACGCCACGATTATGCATCGTTAATAAATGAATCTACCCGACGACGAACGTCGTCGTCGTCGTCGTCGCCAAAGACAAAAAGAATGACCCGAGTAGTGGTGACCTCTTGAAGTGCTGATAGGCACTGGCAAGTGGGTCTTCTGGATCTCCCAAGCCCCTTCCTTTACCCCCCCCCCCTCTCCCTCAATATCAAATCATCCCCCATATTAGACTCAGTGCCGACTCAGTCCTCGCGCTAAGGGCTGGTCCACAAGTTCTCGTTAGTTTTGGCGACTGCTGATCGCACCTCTGTCCTACGGGGGAAGATCTGTCCGGAGTCGAGGAGTCGAGAAGAGGCTGGCCGGGATGCATCGCTGGACCACTGGACGAGGAGTCTCCCGACTGGTTCGACGACGACTGGGAGCATCGCGGCGCGCCGCGAATACAATTTTTATACGTGAAAATGGCCCAGCTATTAAATAATGAGGGGAGGCCAGCAGCCCGGACTGCGCGCAGTCACTGAATCAGTCAGCAATTATTAAATTGGCCAACGGACCGCGTCAAACATATGTGGAATAAATTAACAAATGGACGCGGGATATCGGTAGCGTCGAGTTGTTATGCAGTCCGATGCATACGTGTCTACACGTAATACGTATACGTGACTGAATAACTATACGTCTGTATCTACACACACACACACACACACACACACACACACACACGTGTACAGAGGCACGTATACCTAGACTTCGTAGGTATACTTCCACTAACGCACGTATTTCGAGAGGCGTGCGCCGCGTAGAGGATGCGCCGCGACTCCCGCGTCGGGCACGTCGCGACGCGTGCCTGACCTAGCGCAATCTGATCTAACGTGACAGCAGCAACGAGTACGCGTGCTCCGGATTTCACGGCCACTTCCATAGACATTGATAGACAGAGGAGAGAGAGAGGGGGGGGGGGGGTGAAAGCATCGTGTTTCCTTAGCGCATAAAAATGTACTCGAGCCACGACGGAAAGTTCGAAGGGACGGAGAGTGAGCCGAGACACCCGGTATATATAGACGCACGTGCCTATGACCCTGTCCTAGACTCTAGATTCTCCGAGTTCTCCAGCCACTCCAGAGCGCTACTACACTACCCCAGCTTATTCCGGCTTCCTCCAGGAAGACCTCCTTCCTCTTTCCCGTCGCCCTAGACGTCTCGTTGGCATGACGCGGTAGCTTCTAGCGCTCACAACTAATAATTAAGTAACCAATATTATAGAGAGAAAGAGACGAAGCCGCTTCGGAGTTCGCAGACGGCGGGAGAGACCAGAGAGAGAGAGAGAGAGATAGAAGCAGGGAGGGAGGGAGACGACCGTAGATCAGGCTGTATTATATATATGTATATATATATCTATTGTGGACTATGCCAAACTATTGTACCGAGCTTGCTATATTATAATGGACTATGGCGAACCATAGTGGTTCTATATGTATCGAGCATATACTCGGTACATATATAATTAATTATAATTATAAGTGCAGCGCAGAGTAATTAATACACAGAAACTCGACTTTGTTCCACTCCTTCTATACTTCCCCTCCACTCTACATTGCCTTCCTGTCCCCTCCTATCCCCCTCGTCCTCAGGGACTCCTTGTCCCTGGGTTTCCCGGTCTTCCGCCTTCTCTCCCAGCGTCGCGACGCCCCTCTGCCAACACGATACCGGTACTCTCCTCGACCAGGATTCACCCTTGCACCCGAGTCTGGCCTACTTCCTCGAGGACATTCTTTCCTGCAGAAACGACCCACGTATCCCGGGGAACGTCTGATCATCGGGCAGCTCTGGCAATAACGCAAATCGCGCGTTCATGTACGCGAACGATTTGCGCAAGCGGCATTTCGCGATATCCGTCCCAGCGACAATTTAGAAATCGGTCGACCCGAACGCGATCGTAAATCAGGCGCGGGTAATTAAGCGCGACATAATTTTGCGATTAAAGTTTTGAGTGGTCGGGCGCGAGCTGGAAAGCGCGCGCACCGTGTATCAAATAGTAAAATGGGTAGCACTAGTTGAGCAGCTAGCAAAACTGACCCCTCCGATCAGCAGAGCGAGCGGACCAGTTGCAAGATCAGTCGGCATTTTATCGGTTGATGAGCCCCCCCCCCCCCCCCGACCATGGAAAAATGAGTGTCTTATCAAGGTCCAGGAGGGCCCTGTCTCCTGACCAAAGGCTCCAATTCGAGCCTGAGGTCCTCCTGACCTCCTGTCCCCTTCGCCAATGATCCCCAGTACCCAATGATATTCTGTACCTTGAAGTGTGTTTCAAGGGAAGCACAAAGCGTCGCAAGATAGAGACGCTCGGCGCACACAGTGAGCGCGTTCATTATGATTCGTGTATTTATATAAGGTCTAAAAATATACGCTCTGCTGGCGGGCCCCACCCGGTATTTCATCTGAGAATAATATTTTAATGTACGTAGGCTCTCCCGTTCCTGCTCTCTCGCTCTCTCGCTCTCTCATGCTCCCTGCATCCTAAACCCGACGCCATGTTTCTGCCTCTCTCTTTCTCTCGGTCGCGCTGACATCACATCGCTCTCTTTCCATCCGACGCTTTGTGCTCGGCGCGTTTTTGATGTTTCTCTATGAATGTATGTTTGTTGCTGGGATTATACATGGATATGTATTAATGCCTCGCATCGGCCATGACGTCGGGGGCCAGGAAAGGGACTGGAGGGATCGAACAAAGCGTCGCGGCAACGTCCGAGGCCGACCTCGAAAAACCTTCCCCAGGATGCAGTCCTCTCGAAGGACTCCAGGCAGCCCGCAGTCGGTCTACCAGGGGACTCGCGGCCCGACGAAGACCCTCTGATCAATGAATAGGAACTTTCTTGGCCAATTTCCCGGGCACTCCCATGTGATGACATGTTCATTGAAGCACAGTGCGTGCGACGCGTTGCAATCGTCCCGCGAGGCGACGCTTCCGGCAATCGACGCACGATTGCCCGCGCGGCTAATTGAGGAGGTACACATTATTTCCATAAATCCCGTAAAACAGTCTATTTCAGACCCAACGGGAGACTACGTGGACTCACGTATCCTCACAGCTTTAGCAAGACGCGCTGACGCACTCCGCCGTCTACAGGGTGTACCGTCACTACGCACTATTAATATTCACGCCTTTCCCATTCAACTTTCTAAGGACTGCGTCATCCTCCGCTGAGCATATGAGTAAAACGATACACCCTGTATATCGTATCCACGCACACGTTCCCACCAACACAGACACCTAGGCTTTTAATAAATCTTATTCCACGTATGAAATACGATAATAATAATTTATAAGATAAACTACGAGCCAGCTGGTGAAGAGAGTGGGAGAGCGGGAGAGAGAGAGAGAGAGAGAGAGAAAGAGAGAGAGAGAGAGAGAGAGAGAGAGAGAGACTCGTGGATTCGGATGGATGCTGGTCGCGGGGCGCAGTGGGAGAACGGATGCATGTACGGGGTGGGGATAGCAGGCACATGCGCAGTGCGCAAGGGCGCCGCGGCCGATTCGGTTCAAACGTCTTTAAATAAACTTTTATTTATACGCCCGACCAAGACGGATCTGCATGCGAGCCTCACGGCGGATGCGTGATGGATTAGAATTATTTCTCCTGTCGTATCCTCGATACCCAAGCATCCCGGTATCATTGTCCTCCCCTCGTGATCAGCCACGTGCTCCTCCGTCCACCGAATATCCTCCTAAACATGTCCCAAGGAGTCAGCAGTGTCGTCGTGCAGTTCTTCGCCGTCGCTGTCCCGCGAATGCGCGCGTTCGCTCGAACACGACACACCCCGTGCATGTCGCCACGGGCGCCATTGTGCGCGGCACAGAATAAATAACGCCGAGTAAGAATGCCGCGGGAGATATTATACCGGCTACAGTGTGGCGCAGAAGTAGGCCACCATTACAATATTTTATTACAAGGCCCTAACGTACAATCTAACGTGCTCGTATGCATTCGTAATGAACGTATATGAATCGTGTTGAACAAACTGGCTGCTCTCTGGCTCTGAGGCCGATCGTTCCGGGCCGATCCTCCCGTGGAGGGGGAAGTGGGCCCTCTTTCCCCCCTCTACTCTCCTCCCACACACGGATCTTCGTACTCCACACGTCTGCCGTTTTATTAAAATTTATAGCCAATCGCATTTTATCAATCATCCAAAGTCCAACGGCCCGCCGAGTCATCAGCACGTTCGGCCACGCGACGCCCGGAGTCTATTTATGTTATTATCAGTTATCAGTCGATCATTGCGCTGCGAACACGGAAAGACGAGACACGTCGATCACGTGTTCGCAGCTTCGAATTCCGGCAGTTTCTCGCAGGTCGTCTCGTCGCGCCAATCGCTATGGCGCATCCACAGTGCAAATATATTTTGGCTAAGGACCCTTTTTAGTGGCTTTTACCTTTTTTTTTCATGAGGGTTCTGCGTCGACTCTCGTAAATCGCGGCGGCGTCTTTGCCTTCACGTGGCACGAGGCGACGCTCAGCGTCGCGACGGCTTCTCGTTGGCTGTCGCACCTGCTCCCTATCGAACGACGGAACACGGAACCCGGAAACTGTGGAACGGGAACGGAACGGGATACAGCTGTCTTCTTTTCAAGGCTTTAAAGGCTCCTTCCCACCGTCAACGTATTCCATCCAGAGTCTTCCTACTGTAACCACAGTGGATTAGGGCAACACTCGAGAGTTTCGTAATACCTTCACTCAGACTCGTTCGTTGACTCACTCGCCGGATGAGCGAGTGAGCGAGTATCGCCTGTGTTAACTTATGAGGAAAGAGATACTAAATTTTTGCTAAAATATTGCATTTCGTTGTTAGGGTAACGAGCCAACTGAGAAATCTTTACTTGTTCGTCCGAGCATAACGCTGAGTATAAACGAAACCAAGAAGAATTCGTTTGCGTGGGACACCCCGTATATTGGATACACGCACACACGACTACCAAAGACATGCTGGATATTTTATTTGTATATCATTACATCGGCTCCGTCCTGCTTGGATATTGCTGGTTCGTTTGCTCTCTCTCTCTCTCTCTCTCTCTCTCTCTCTCTCTCTCTCTCTCTCTCTCTCTCTCTCTCTCTCTCTCGCTCTCT
>JASANN010000219.1:13860-25986 GCA_031762395.1 Calameuta pygmaea | reverse complement strand
TCTCTCTCTCTCTCTCTCTCTCTCTCTCTCTCTCTCTCTCTCTCTCTCTCTCTCTCTCTCCCCTCCCCCTCCCTCCCCTCTTCTCTTCCTCGTATATTTATTTTATTTTATTATTACAGCCCCCAAGATCAACCCCCCCCCCCCCCCCCCAAGAGAGCATTGTACTCTTTCACCTATACGAGTGCACATTCGTTTGCGCTGCTGCCACGTTCTTCCCCCCCCTTACGGTCCCTACCCCTCTCCCGCCATCCGCCGCTTCTTGCGTCATTCTTTTTCGAATTCATCATTTATCCCAATCGCCGATCCATTCCGAGGAAACGTCGCGTAGGCGATTATTGAAAATCGTGAGAAAGTAGTGAGACTCGGCAGGAGTAGCGTGGCGGGGGGCGGGGGACAGAGGCGGGTGTGTTGAAAGAACGTAGGCCAGGAACCAAGGGGGGTATTTAGCGTTTAAGCCGTTTGTGTTCGTCGCTCGGCTGCGCTCGTATTCGTGCGAGGCCAATGCACCCTGGAATGCAGCGAGCGCGCGCGCGCGCGCCTGCCCGCAATACGATATTATATTATATTTTATCGCTTTATTTATTCTAACGTCGTCGACGCCGCTCGCGTTGTGCGCCGGCAATGTCGAGCCATTGTATAAGCTGCCGTCGCGACGTTTCCCATCCTACCCCCTCTCGTTCTCTTTCCTTCCCTCTCGTTCGTGCCCATTGCTTTGTTTTCCTTTCCTCCCGTTCTCCACTCGACTTCCCGACTCGATCGCCGATTTCGACCCGGCAATCCGTCCGCACGCGGCCTCCCGCGATTCACTCGTTGCTCCGTAGTCTCTCTCGTGAGCACAGAAATTATTTCGCTACGCAAGGTACCTAATCGTCAGCTTGTTATTGAGTAGTTGCGATAACGCGTTATTTTTATAGAGCGCGGGGTTACAATAATAAATATCGTCAGGCGATTAAATAATAAATCTCCTCGGGAGATAGGGACGACCCCTTCACACCACGGACAGGCCATTTAATATCGGAGCCGATTGGAGCAGGGCACGGGCACACGTGTCTACGCACCTACCTTCAATTGTACATACTGGTAAGACTTCGGATCCTCCAGATATTACGAGCAGCAGCTGTCATTTCGCTATCGTGGGCCGATTTTTCTTTCTTTCTCTTTGTCTTTTTTCTCGAATCATTCTGCTAAAATTGGAAACCCAACGCAATACCGAGCCGAAATGCGTGAGTTTACAGGGACGGTTTTTTTATCCGTGCAGGGACGTGTGTACGTGTAACGACGTATAACTGTGTTCTCGTTGGGGCGCATCGTCCGTGCCCTGTGTGCACGCACGTGCATGTGTCCGAGGGAATGTTAAAAAGCCGGACCTGAATAAATAAACAGTTTTTAATTGCTACCCCGTTGCTGGGTAAAAATAATAATTATTGGCTTGCCGTACAAATGCATATGTGTATATTACCAACCGCGACAAGTACGTACCTGCCTGCCTCCCTGTCTGCCTGGATACCTGGATATCTGGATACCTGCCTCACTCTCTACAGAATCCATGGGCCCTAGTGCTCTCGTCTACTGTACCCAATGATACGGTGCTTTGTGTCCACGTAGGTCAGTGAGGCTCTCGTATCCGAGAATTACCTATATCGTCCATCTGAACGCGATCGTAAAAAATATTTACCGTCAACGCACTTGAGAACTCGAAGGGCGACAGTTACGCAATTACTCTCCACGATAAGTCTTACCTTGGCAGGACATTTGCTTGCTACCGTTATGTTTATTCTGGGAAATACGATTCTGTTATCATATAAAATTAAACGTCGCTCGTTTCCTGCTCTGACCCTTATTGGTAGAAGTTGTAGGTAGGAGGGTGGCGGGGGGGGGGGGGGTGTTTGTAATAGCGACGCGAATAAGGTCTTCATCTTCTTCTTCTGCTTCTTCTGGCTCTGCACTCTGTCCTCGTGCGAAAGATTTTCCTGTTCTCTTTCTTGTTGTTTCATCAACATTTCGAATAGGATAAGAAAAATAAAAGAAGAGAAAGGCGTAGTGGGCACCATTGCCGGTAGTATCGTTCGCTATGCTCAGCACAACCGACATTAAGCTCGCGCGGGAGTTTGTAAATTATGTAAAGTATAGCCTTCCCATTTTTTATTATTACTCCAGTTCCGAGAAACCATTCCGAGGTTAATGTGGCTTTTTTCTCGGTCGACTGTGGCGAGGGGTGAGAAGGGAGGGAAGGGTTGGAACGCGTTCCCAGGACCGGAAGTAGCCGACTGCACACCTGGCCTGACCTCAGCGCTCTTTATTCGGACGTCCTAGCTGCTTGGCTTTAAGAGTGTAAACATTCGATGGGTGCTGCTCCTGCCGACGGCACTCGAGAGAATCTTTCCGTCTCTTGACGAGTAGAGATCGACGAGGCTACGAAGAAAGAGAAGCACTCGGTGTCGATCGGACGCGGCTACAGGAACCGATTGGGCTTCGCCTGTTGGTATCAGACGCACGCGCCCCATAGGTCTCATGCCTCGATTTAAGTACAACGAATAAGACAGTAACTATCTAAACTCTAGAGGCGAGGAGACGCGTGTGAGTCAAGCAGAAAAGGAAAAGAAAAATAAGAAAAGCAAGAGAGAGAGAGAGAGAGAGAGAGAGAGAGAGAGAGAGAGAGAGAGAGAGAGAGAGAGAGAGAGAGAGAGAGAGAGACGGTAGCAGCAGATCAATGACTCTTGGAATCTAAGGGTGGTAGGTCTAGGAGTTCCAGGGGGACGGATGGCTGTTACCAGAGTTCGTGGCTGGAACGCGTGAATCTTAGGGGATGGAGTGTTGTGGACTGAGAGTGGAAGGGGAGGGAGAACCAAGTTGGCCCGGAGAAGGAAAGGCGCGGGGGGGGGGGGGGAGCGCGGCTGAAGAGAAACATATTTCTTTATTATTGCTCCTTCCAAGCTTATTTATCTTTTCCAACTCGAATTCCAGGTAGGGGTCTTGCCGCGAGAAATTTATCTTTGAAGTCGTTATGCTTTTTATGCGCGTTACAATAAGACGCGCGCGCCACAGCGAGCCAAACGCGCAGGAACCTGGAGTCTCGAGAATGAAGGAAAATGAGGAGGGGCAGAGGAGCGTCGTGTGGCTTTTCCTTTGATTCTAAAGCCAAACGGGTCACGCAATGGGGGCGAAGCCTGATTTCTTTCAAGGGCGGCCAAAATTTGGTCGAGGGTGCGACGGAGCGTGGGGCGACTATCCTTGTAGAATTACGTATGAAATAAAAGGGGGCGATGCTGTGCAAGAGACCTCGGTAAAAGGAAAATGCACAGGGTGTACCAAAAGTCGGGTCGTTGCGGGGCTGAAGTTCCTGTGTGTTGCTGGTTTCAAGGAGATGGAGAAAAAAATATAAGCGGGTTGCGTAGCGCCTACAGTGGATACGTGGACGCACGTGGATGCGCTCGTACCAATACGTGCGCACGACACAATAGGAAACGGTGACTGGTTAAACTTCTTACTTGGACTGTACTGGCGTCAGGCTGCCGTTATGGCTCTTATTATTTCTATATTATTATTTAGATACAATTATATTTCCGTCTTTCTCGCTCACGCGGCGACACTCCCTTCTACGCCTCTCTTCCTCTTTCCTTTTATGTTGCCGTATATACGAGAGAGAGCGGGGGAATGAGATGGAGAAAGACGGAAACGTATAATAAAGTCGTGGCGGGCGAAGGAGGAGCAGGGGGGCTGGCGCGGAGGGGGGGGGGGACGGAACGGGTGTGTAAAGGAGAGACCGTGAGAGGGAGAGAGAGAGAGAGAGAGAGAGCGAGCCAGCAATAAAATATATTACCAGAGAAAAATGATGGCACTGCAAGACAAAGAAGGCCGAAGGCATTAGCCGCCGTAGCAGCCTAAGAAATTCCTCGCTCGTATTTCGTTCTACGTATTCTTGTACACGCACAGAGGGAATAACTAAATGCGTGGCATTTGCCTGTATATATACATATATATGTGGTATGGGACGTCACGTTGCTCACCAGATGGGGACGGATGTCGAATTCTCGTGGCTAGAAGAAGAATCGAGGGATTCTCTTTAATTTAGTTTATTTGCATTCTCAATCCTCCCTTAATCCGAACTGGCTTCGCGAAATGGATCGCGCGCGTGACCCATGAGATTCCCTGGTTCGAATTGCCCGGAAGAAGACTTCCTGCTTCCGGCCTTGTCCAATGGTCTTCTAAGGTCCTGAGAGAAAAGTGCGAGAATCCTGTCCAGCGAATCCTTATCGGTGTTTGCGCCTGCGACGAAGTATCGCCGCGTGCAGTTTACCGTAGTGCCGCCTGGTGGCACGTTTTTGCCAGCTGGGGATTCTCGTGCCTAAAAGTAGCCTACAAATGAATTTTTCGCCAGTTCTCGGGCTACTGGCACCTGGTTCGGATGATGACGACGCGGATGACGGCAGGTCGTAGTGGCTGCATTCGCCAATAGATTCTTCCTACGGCAATTAGCTTTCTTGTCTTTCTCCAGGCTGAACGCGGCTTGCCTAGTTTTTACGTTTCGCGACTCGCAGAAAAATTGTCCGTTGTAAACGAGAACAGCGTTTTTATTGTTCGCGCCAGACAATGCTCGGGAATATTATAAAAACTTTCAGACGGAATATATTAATGTTAACTCATCGCTTTACCGTTAGGCAAACTTTTCGGTCTCGTTCGTTTCCTTCCCTTTTTCCACCTCAGCCTCGGCTACCACGACTTCCCCTTCGCCCCTTCGCCCCCTCCCCACCCCTCCACACCTTTGGCTCTTCCATTTTTCTGTAATACTCTTCCGTGCTCCCTCGCGCACCATATGTGACTGGACAGTTCACCCCTTAAAGTGGACGACAACCCCAACCGCTCGTTCAATCTCTCTTCGCACAATCTTTCGATCACACTAAAAAAAAACGATACGTTGAATTACAGCTCGAAGAATTAAAAAGAAATAGCTGATCGATCCTCCGTGCGCCGCACCTTAATCTTATAGATCGCACGCGGTGCGTGCCCGTGCAGTATTTAAGTTGCAGTGAAAAATAAAGTTTCCCATTATCGATATGACAATGGATTCAGCGAGGATTATACTCGGGGCAGAGGGGGAAGCGGCGGAGGTAGGCGAGGAGCGGCAGGGGGGCGAAGGGATCGCGATAAAGATTTCGAAATTACCGGAAGACGGAATAATTATTCCGGCGTAGTGGCTCCATCGAGGTCATTTATCGTGGAGTCCTAGGCGAGCCTGACTGCTGACTAGTTGCTACTGACGAAGAGTCTGGGAGTCAAGACGGAGCGTGGAGCAAAGGGCGGTGAAGGGGGGGGGGGGCAGGTGGCGGCGGCGGCGTCGTAGCTCGACGGCGACGCAGGGCCATACGATAAACTTTAATGTATTCCGAAATATTAAAATATATTCGTGGCTTTATGGCGTAGATATTTTAACGAGATACGAGCGAACCACGGACGCGCCTCTGGAAGCAGAACGCTCGTTCGCTCTCTCGCTCTCTTGGTTCCCTATATTTTCTTCACGGTCCCCTTTACCCTCTGACCCCCTCGACCCCACTTCCCACCCCTCCCCCCGGCCAAGTACTCCCCCGCCTCACACAACGAAGACGACCCGTCGACAAATTATATTTATATAGGGATATTGAAATATATTCCGGCGGACAGTGTAAATATTTTAAGTAGATAAGGGACCCGCGTCTCCCATGGATACGAATACCTCAAACGTCATCGGCCAAGTGCGCCGCCATCTTTAACGGTATTTTAAAGTAACGTGGAAATTCTGCACTCGTGCGCGGGCGACTCGCGCGAATTCGTCTGCTCGTAGCGGCTGATCGCTGCGTGAGAATGAAAAGGAAAGAAAAAAAAGTGTCAATTTCTGTGGGACGCTGGAGAATTGGCGAGAGGGGAAGGTCGATAGGAGCGGTAGGGGGACCACGATAAAACAATAATGTTATAATTTATTCGAGGCGTATCGCGGCCCTCGCAGTTGCCGTTAATATATCATCGGGCGCATCTGCACCGAACGTCGCGTTTCAATATGTTCTAGACTAACCATTTCTATATAAATATTATCTCGCACTCACACGCGCTACACGCACGTGACGCACGTGATGCACACCACTCGGTTGGGCGAACGACATTTTACATCGTTTCCAATGTTTTACGGTATATCGATGTGGATCCACTCGAGGACAGAATCTCTCTCTGTAGGACATTTCCTGCACCTCGACAGCCCAATCGCAAATCCCGATCGATTACGGGGATATTTTTACGTCAACCCTTGTTCATTGGCAGAACCTTCGAAAATCGTCGTTTTTGTTAATTGGGACACGGGGATGCGAGAAGATTTAGGAAGAGCTGTTTATCGGCGGGACAACCGATTTTAGAAGCCTCGTTTTTATCTTAGCTATGTATATTATTAAAGCGTTATTATAATCACTGACTAAGTGCCGTTTCCGATCTAATCTTACGCTGATAATAATTTTCAAATAGAATGTGTCTCGCCTCGCAATCATAACGGTACATTAAACACGCGACAATGAGGTAAATTGAATTGTAAGTTTCGCAATAATATTAGGTAAAAACATACGAGCTAAACAAATATAGACGATTCACGTAATTCTCGTACTTGAGGAAATATGTTGGTTCCGCAAGGGCATGTTCGTATTTTTTTTCTTCAATTTTTGTTTTTCTTTAGAATTCCTAAGCTCTTATTTCTTTCCTCGAGGCTCTCGACGCGGACTGTGAAATATGGGAAGTTGACGCCGTCTTTTATCCGACTGACAGCCTCGTCAAGGAATCTCAGACGCACCGTATGTGCAGACACACAAAAAGGAGAAAGAACGCCGGACAGACCGATGTATGGGACAGGGGAGAAAAAAAGGCTGAAAACAAGGAGAAACGCGAAACTCGTGACTTTTTGCCCGTGCAATTTTGTATCGGCCATTAGCACGTCCAGGCGTGGCTTGATGGAAATTTATGACAACCACTTGATTGGGTTCAATGTTCCACCGTAATTCATCGAGACGCCGGCTTCCTTGAGCTTAAGGGGTCGCATCTTCGGATTCCTTAACGATCATAATGATTAACACGTAAGCTCATCCTCAACCTGAAGAAAGGACCAATCCCAGTCGCGAGTCCAGCCAGATTCAACCCTTCTTCTCGAGAAATGTGATGAAAAGCTACCTTATTGGTTTTTTTTTGTCATACAATCCGAACAGTTATGCATCTTCGTGGTTTGCCGGGGCGAAGGGATGTAGAAAAAGTGACGATTCCAAGGGTTGTCGCAGAAGGGCAACAATAGGGGCAGAATATTGGAGGACGGAAGGATTGGTCAACATAAAGGGATGAAAACTGGCTCGTGTGCTGCACCCCATACGCGCGTCCCCATACGTAATGGGGTTTCTGACTGTGGTGGAATGGCCGTGTCGTATGTGACGCACATAACCTGCCAGCTGTCTCCTACCTGTACGCATCTCCTTCTCCATGTACGTGCAGACACGCGGCTACGTAGCTGCCAACACATTTCGGTGTAACACGTAGAAATTTTTACTGTTATTTTTTTCCTCCTTATTTCTTTCGCGCATTGCGAATCGTAAAGCCCGAATGTAATGCGCCCATTATGATGCTGCCAACCCCATAATTCACCCTCGCGCCTTCAGCCAGAGTTTTGCTCCCCGGTGGGTATTGGCTGTAGTAACCCCTCACGTTATCGAGTCACATTTCCTCACGGACGGGATTCTTTCGCGTGAGATTAAAAAATTTTTTCAAAATACACAGACTAACGGAGCGCGCATGGCTACGCGTACGCGTACTTCCTTTTGTCTCTTTTGTCATTTATTTATATATTTTTCTACTTTTTGGTGGAAACCGTGAAATCAGTCTGCAGGCTTCGACAAACGTTGAGAACGGTTTGAAACGAGAACCGGGCTGTGGAGCATCCGTAAAAAACGATTTTGCGCAGTGGCAATTAGCAATAAAGTTTTCATCGTTTAATAAAGGTTGGTACAAATAAATGGGACGATAAAAAATCGAAATACAATACTCGCCGCGTGTGTTGGAGCCGAAGCTTTGCGGGGAGTCTGGCTCCTCTTTTATTTTACGTGTACACGTGTGTACGCACACATGTGAATTCCTGACGGTGTGCTATTATTTATATACATGTCTATATATATATATATATATATATAATACTACTACTGGTAGATTCGTGGATGTAACCTAACTGCACGCGAACGCTTCCACTTTGCGTATAGCCAGCAGCCCTCGCGACCAGCCACGTTTTACGAGATAGACATTTTTATTTGGCTTATCGAGATGAAAATTCAGGATTTCGTCACGTGGCTCGCTCGGACGAGTTCGGCTGACTTTGGCCAAGTGAAAGCAGTCAATGACTAACAATCTTTTTTTATTGCTTTCAATCGATACTCGATCTCATTCAGATAAGGATCTCATCAATTTTTGGATTACTCTCTTACGCTAGATTTCATTTTCACTTTTGGAATTTTCAGGACAAAAAAATGTATACGGCTCGACGATCACGAATACGAGAAGCAGCCTTTACGTACCGTTATAATTGTGTATCTTAGATTCGATCGATACGTGTCGATTCCATATGGAAAACGAATTTTCACTTTATACGGAAGTCATCGTCGTTCCAGTCAGCCCGCTAGTCATCCTACGTGATCAGGATCATGATGATATCCTCCGCCGTGAAAGAAGGTGTAGCTAGTAGACTACGTCAGAGGGGGAGGGGGGAGGGGGGAGTGCGTGAATGGGGGAGCCGCAGGGCACGCCGCGAGTGAAAAACCGGAAAAATATGTCATCGTTTCATCGACAGTCATCACAAAGCCCGAGCGAACGAGCGAACGAACGAACGGAGGTTCCATCCCTTGCTAACTCGAAAACATCCCTTACTACGTCGTCCGCTGACTGCAGCATCACCACCCCCCCACCACCACTTTTTCCTGCATTGGCGAGTCTGCATCTATTGCGCCCGTTCCTGCGACTACTTCGTCTCTTCTTCTCTTGCTTTAGCACTTTTCTCTCTCTCTCTCTTGTCATACATATATTCCCCGATTCTTTTCTCCGCCTACCGATACAGTCATTGTGCGCTGCTCATCCCGGTGTATTGTCATCCGAAACAATGATTTCATAAAAATACATGAAAAAGGGGACGGCGATGACAGACACGCAGCGGACTGTCGCGGATTGAAAGCGAGCCCTGAATGCTAAGTAAATGCAAATACCGATCGATCAGACAGTTTCACGAAAAATTCACATACTCCGTCTGCACCTTTGCTGTCCCTGTCGCGTAACTCTTCTGCTTGGCTCTTGATTTCTTCTGCCTGGTTCGCCGGGAATTTACGCGGTTTCTTCATTAAGAGTGGCGCCACCTAGAATTTGGAACGAATCCTGAATACAAGATGAATTTGCATCGTCGAGTCTTGTTTCGTCACCCTGTTATTCTTTAGGGACTTATTGTCTCGACAGTAACGATCCTCTGGGCTACCTGGACCAGCAAATCAGCAATCCAGCATTCCGGCATTCCATCTCCGCGTTCCAGCATCCTGTCCGCGCTCGGAAACAAGCCGAAAGAGCGCCGCACGCGGAATGGAGCGGTGGATGGGAAGTAGAGACAAAACGATAGACAGGAAGGAACAACAGAATCGTAGAGGGAGAACGGAAGGGGGTGGGTTTTGGACAATGGGTCGGTAAGTGGCGAAGGGTTAGGATAATACTAAGAGTAAGGGTGGCTTTGCCAAATCCAAGGGAGATTTCGGTTTCGCCGCGCGTAAAATTACCCCTAGCATCGGAGTTGGCTCGGGGCGGGGTGGGGGGGAGGGAGAGGGGCGGGGGGCATGCCGGGGGCGTTTTTCGGCGTTCGTGCTGCCGTATGCAACAGGTTATAGTTTTTGGCACACACCTCTGCTGCTTTATCCTGAATTCTCTCCCCCCCCCCCCCCATCCTACCAATCTCTGAAGCATCTGTCATTCTATCCTCCAGAACGATTTTCCCTCTTTTCCCGTTTCTCTTTATCCGATTGCAAATTCTCGGAAAAAGCACGAGCAAAGAGCGAACACCTCTGGCAACGGCGTCGATGCTCGTCGTGACGCTGACGCCGGAGCTTCCAGCCGAGGCACTTTACACTCAAACAAATCTGACGACAGCCGCCCCGACATTCGCATACAGAGCGCCGACTTCACTCCGTCCCAGTGCACAACGCGCAGCCAACTTCACACCTTTCCTTCGAGATTTACTCGACCCGTCGCCGACCCTGAATTCACGCGTTCTTTGACCCTTTCAATTATCGGCAACCGCTTCTCGTTTACTCGACAATTTCGCACATTATAATTTTCCTAATCTCTTTATGCCGCGTTCTCATTTTATAAAATGTCCGATATAGACGTAGAAACTCTATGGGCTATATTTTGAAAAATTGTAAAATAAATCCAGTTTTTGAGGTACTCGAGTTACAACCGATATTCTGATAGTGGCTTATCTTATCTGTTAACCAAATCGTAACTAATTGCCACGCTAACGTAGTAGGCTTCATACATTAGTAGTACGTTTCATATTTATCCTTGTTTCTTAATCCGTATGTTTGATAAGCATTTTACGTCGAATTTGGAAACAGAATAATTAGAAGATCAATAGTTACGCAGCTGTATGGCGATAGTCGATGATCCATAAAATATTAAAATCTAACTGTTATATCCAGTTAAATTCTGGTATTACGTCTCAGCTAGAAATGTTGTTCTATGTCAACAGCCAGAAATAAATTCGTACTTTTTCCCTTTTAGCCGTCCCCGCCACCCTTAACGATCCTCCGTTCTTGTTTCCTTGCTCGATGAAAATATGACAATCCAAAAAAATACCTTATTTCTCCTATCATTTCTTTTAATTTTTTTGCAAACCTTCAAAATAGCTTGGGCTATTTCGAGTTCACTCTTTTCGTTTCAGTGCGTAATCGATGCGTGCTGGTAAATCGAATCAATTTGGAGACCGAGACAAAAAGTCTGATACCACAGTACAGGGACGACGATAAGGGGCCAGTGCCTTTAACGCCTTGATAATTGCTTTGACCGCGTTTCTGATAAACCGGTTAAGCTGCGGGTTTATTTCTATGCCGGAATACTCGAAGAAGAAGGAGGTGACGGAGGTGGAAGAGGCGGAAGTATCGTCGACCGGAAACCGCAAAACGGCCCGTTTTCATGAATGCGATTGTTCTTTCCCGTAACATAACCTCCAATCTGCATGTACGACTTTAGGCTAGGCGCACCTGAATCGCTTGATCGGATGATCCCGTATGCTTTATTTTAAAAATTTCAAATTCTTCAAAAGCTCCCGTGTATCTCCTGGAGCGTCCAGTTGCTTCCGGCCATGTCGAATGCGCCGCAACGTCCCACAGACGGAATTGGTGGGTGGGTGGGAAGGGTGGGGCACAGGAGGGGCGGCTTACCGTTTGCTAAACCGTTCAAAAGCAATTGGCAATTGGCAAGATGTCAGAGTTTCTGTCGTTCAGGTTTTTTTCTCTCTTTTTTTGCCCACAGGAGTCAGTCGCTCTGGCGCAAAAGGTAGAAAGAGGAGACGAATTGTGGCGAATGAGGATGAGGACGAGGAGCAGGGGAGAGGTAGAGCTGTGTCGCGTTGGAAAAAAGCTTGATTTTTTCTCGTTACACTTCTGTGTTATTTGCTTTATGGAACGCCTGTTACAGATAAATATAATAGGCATTCATCGCCACGTATTGTCCCCGACGAAGCGCCGCGCGCGCGCCGGGGCTTTTACATTTTTTCCACCCCTGCATTTTTTCTCTCTCTCGCCCTCCCCCTCTCCCACACTCTCTCTCTCTCTCTCTCTTTCGTAGAGTCGCAGAGGCGAACTCCTCTTCTCCTGCGTCCTCCAGCACAGAGTGCCCCGCCCGCACCTTTTTTGTTTTCACCACCACCGACAGTACTGCCACCGTCGCCGCACGAGCTCTCATTTTTATTATTCCCGTTTTTTGGAATTTTTCCAGTGGCGCCCAGCATTGTTTCATGGTTTGTCATTGTTGTACGGGGGCTGCGTTACATCCTGCCGTCGTAGCGAGGGGGGGGGGGGGGGGGGGGGCGCCGGCGGGGGCTCCAGTGCG